>JASVEL010013263.1:0-29032 GCA_032618575.1 Nicotiana noctiflora
TCCCACCTTTACGCCTAAAGTTATAGATTACTCCAATAACCTAGGTGTGGTGTTGTTAAACAATATACCTAAATATGCACTCTTTTCCAAGTTATGCGCACTAAATAGGCACAGCTAATTGGGAGCTCTACCAATTAACTACAACAAGAACGAAGTTGAACAAATAGAAATCTAGCTAACAATTTGTAATCACATAAACTAGAAGTTCATCGCCCAATTAGTTCCATCAAAACCTTAGATAAGGAATTAGCTACTCATAATCAAAGAAACAAGAATAATAATTGAATTCATAATCAAAGAATCAATGTAAAACAAAGAAATAAGTTGAGAGAGTTCTCTCTTACTAATTATCTTGCAAAAGTAGTGAATAGCGCTTGTCTCTCTTGGGCGAAATCTATGCTTATATAGAGGGTTTAGGTTACAAAAATTGAGTTTTTAGAAAGTTAGCCTTTAAATTTTCGGCAGCGTTCGCGGTCCGTTCGCGGTTGCGAATGAACCGCGAACAGTCAAGCCCTCTGAAGTTTGAGAGGTTCCGCCAGCCTCTTTTTTTGCGGTTCATTCGTGGTCGCGAATGAACCGCGAATGAATAGTGTCTCTCCTTCTTCATCTTAATATTTTTTATGCCAACTTCAATCTTGCTCTACACTTGGCCTTTTTACCATCTTATGACTCCAAATGGCTCTTTTAGTCTCCAATGGCTCATGTGTACCTATAACACACCACAAAACACTAATAAAAGCATTTTGTCATCATAAACAATATCAATTCAACACTAAAGAGGGATTATTTAGGGCATAATTATAGTCAAATTCACCTATTACGATACCCCACACTTAAGCCTTTGCTCGTCCTCGAACAACCTTAATCACACTTTAGGCCAATTTTATTAATGTCTCCCCCAAAATATGTCACAAAAGCTATCTTTCATGATTAACCTAAGACATGCACAATTTTTACCTAACCGTAAACTCAAATACCAACACATTATTGCTTACTCTAGTTATTATCACAGACTTGCAAATTTACCTTTTCCTTCTTGAGTTACATTCCCTCACACAATTTATTGAGAGAAGTTCCCACACATAAACAATTTAGAACATGGAACTTATAGATTTAGGAAAAATTCACTCACTCTCAACAAAGAACATTCATATGCATACAGACACACCATAGGCTTGCCCCTAGTGTAATACTCCACTAATCGAGTTATTCAATCATAGATCAAGAGGTCTTAAGGGTTGTAATGTTGGCTACGGGACGGGTAGGATATTTTTGGTTATAGTGGCTAACATCCCTAAGCAATTTTCTTTCTTTTTCACAACTTCCCTTTTAGCTTTCTCCCTTATGTATCCCATAAACATTCCTTCACCTTTATTTGCTTTTAATCCCCAATTTCCTTTTGTTGGTGTAACTAGCCTTTTGTAACGACCCGACCCGTCGTTACGGGAATTTACCACTCCGTCATGTTGCAATTTCATGTTTTATGCTTTTATATCAGTGTTAGGGTCTATCGGGTGAGTTAGGAGTGAATTGGATTGAAAATGAGGCATATAGCCTTTGGGAAAGAAACTTGAATAAGGAAAGTCAACCCGGAGTTGACTATTTGGTTAGAGGGCTCGGAATCGGATTCCGATGATTCGGTTAGTTCCGGAAGGTGATTTGTGACTTAGGGGAGCGATCGGAATTGAATTTGGAGGCCCGGTGTAGAAATAGGCTTGAATTGGCTAAGGTTGAATTTTGGCGAAATCCGAACGGTAGGTGAGATTTTGATCCGGGGGTCGGAATGGAATTCCGACAATTGCAGTAGCTTCGTTAGGTGATTTTGGATGTGCCTGCAAAATTTCAGGTCATTCGGACGTCGTTTGGTCGGGTTTTTGATTGAATGTGCAATTTGGAATGTTTTAAGGAATTGAGGCTTGAATTCGATGCGAATTATGAGTATTGATGTTGTTAGACGTGTTTTGAGGATTGGAGCAAGTTCGAATAAGGTATTAAGATGTGTTGGTATGTTTGGATGAGGTCCCGGGGGCCTCGGGGTGTTTTCGGATGGTTAAACGGAAGAAAATCATGGAAATTGCAGGTTGAAGAGTTCTGGTTCTGTCATTTTCGCTCCTGCGGAAATGTGGTCGCAGGAGCGAGTCCGCAGAAGCGGATAAGGGAGCGCAGAAGCGCTTGGATCGCGGAAGCGGAAAGGAGCCCGCAGGTGCGGCACCGCTGAAGCGGATATTGAGCCGCAGAAGCGGCCAAGGGCTAAGGGGGAAGTATCGCAGAAGCGGAAGGCTAGCCGCTTAGGCGAGTCCGCAGAAGCGGACACCTAGCCGCAGAAGCGGAAATTTCCGCAGGAGCGGTCGAGGCTTCGCAGAAGCGGACGCGCAGAGGCGGTCCGTATATCGCAGAAGCGGAAATGGCCGGCTAGGCCTGGAACCGCAGAAGCGACCCTTTGGTCGCGGATACGGAAGCGTAGAAGCGGAAAATGTTCCGCAGAAGCGAAAATCGCTGTAAGTAAGTGTATCAGAAGTTAGAAAAATTTCAGAAACATTTTAACATTTGGGGGTCTCGGCTTAAGGGCGATTTTGGGCGATTTTGAGGAGGAAATCAAGGGAAATCATCAGGTAATCAACTATGAACTCATATTATGATTAGTATTGATAATATCATGCAATTATATCATGAAAATGGAGGAATTTGGGGTAATTATGGAGGATTTAGCCCTAGTCTTGGACTTTAGAAAATCAAGGTTTTGAACGGGCAAATAGAGTCCGATTTTGGTAAAATTGATATGCTTAGACTCGTATTGAGACGAGGGTTCCGGAAATGTGAATTTCGTAAATTTTCGGAATGTGGGCCCGGGGCTCGGGTTTTGACAACTTTGGGAATTTTGATGTAAATTGAGTTGTATTGATTGGGTGTCGTCCCATTGGCCTAAATTGTTGTATTTTCACTGTATTTGATCAGATTCTACGCGTGCGGAGCTTGATTCTCGTGGCAAGGGCATTGCGGAATAGTCGTCGCGCGGTATTGAGGTGAGTAATAGATGTGGGTGATGACCAGCGGGTTCGAAACCCCGGTATACCACTTTGTGACGTTGTATAGCGGCGAGACACGCACACTCTTGAGAGTGCGGGGTCGATCATGAACTGGAGACTACATATTAGTCCAACCTGTTGATACTGTATTATTGGCTATTCTAGAGCCGTCGAACCTCCTTCTCGGATGGTTGCATATATGTATATATATATTGTGATAATGGCCACTCTTGAGCCGAGGAACCCCCTTCTTGGGCGGTTGAGTATACATGTGGGCCGTGAGCCAGTTATTGGATCCCGCGAGGATCGTTATCATTGTCTTATCACATAGACATGCTAGTTTACTACTAGTCCGCGGCTATTTTTGTTATTATGCTAATTCCAATCTCTGGAACTTGATATTACTGTTTTCCAACTGAAAAATGATAAAAGAGTTTTCAAAAACTACTTTTGAGCATGTGAGGCTGTATCTGCATATTAGCTGACTAGTAGAGGATCGGGCTGCACGCCGCAGCGAGATATATGTTGGATCGGACTGCACGCCGCAGGGATATCTCTATGAGATGTGCTTGGGCTGTAGGAGCCCCTCCGGAGTCCGAACCCCCACAGTGAGCACGGGTACCCAAAATTGGAGTCGGGCTACACGCCGTAGCGGTCATATCATGCATTGCATTGCATTTAGCTACATCTGCTAGCTGTTATGCTATTCATTGGTAATTGTTGGTACAGGTATAGAGAATATTGATTCTATGACAGGGTAGCTGATTATAGCTTTACATAGTGCTTTATTGCGGATTTCTTATCTGCGCTGTCTTACCCTTGTTTATTACCACTGAGTCCGGCAGTACTCATTTTACTCCCTGCACCTTGTGTGCAGATCCAGGTACCTCTCAGCAGTGATCCAGTAGTTTGTGCGAGGCGACGTTTGTGGATATTCGAGGTAGCTGCAGAGTCCGCAGGACCCGATATTCCTTCTCACTGTCTTTTTATTTTGTATTGACATTTCTTTCCGCACTTGGTATTTTGTAAACCTTTACACACTCATGTTCAGTAGAGGCTCATGACTCTTGACCCTTGGTCTATGGGAGTTGATGTATTATGGGACTTGGTTCCCTGTTTTCGTTATTTGCATCGCTATTGCTTCGTGATTTAATTTGCTTAAATGGGTTAAAGAGAGCTTCTAGCTCCGTTATTGTTATTAATTGGTCAGGCTGGCTTAGCAATGTGCTGGGCGCCATCACGACCGGATTTGGGGTCATGACAAGTTGGTATCAGAGCCTAGGTTTACTAGGCCTCATGAGTCTTGAGCCGGTTGGTAGAGTCTTGTGGATCGGTACGGGGACGCCTGTACTTATCCTCGGGAGGCTGCGAACCTTTAGGAAACACTTCACATTTCTTGGAATTCTTATCGTGCGTATTTGATTCAGCTTGAGATATAATTTTGAAATTCCTTCCGTACGTCCGTGTACGCATCGAGCGCTCAGTAATGTAATTGCCTTATGGCTTATGATTTCCTCGAACGAGGGGCGAGATATAATCTCGGTGAGTTCATGTTAGGCCAGTCAGGATGACTTGAGGCTGGACCTTGTTTATGACTTGAGCATTGAGGTGCTGATTTTGTGAGTGGTGGCAATAGATGATGTATTGAGGGTTTGAAACCCCGTATTTGCACTATAAAGTGATGTGCTCTGAGATGGAATACGCGTCATGTGACGAGCGTGGTGGTATTGTGACTGGGGATTTGGACTTGATCCTTCCCAATTGATAAATTACTGTGTAAAGTGACTAAGACTGGGCTTATATCTATGTACTTGGGCTAGTAGCCATGTTTGAGGCCTTGTGCCGATCTGTAAAGTATTATGGAAGGTTTACTAATGGATGAATTGTTAATTGTTCGACTCTTATCTAAACTGTTGTGTAGCCCCGAGCTATGGGCATGGTGAATAATTATCATATCTCGTAATTGGAAGGTAAAGTGCCTTAGGTGTAGTGGAACAAGTTTAAACTCAGGAAGACTAAAATGATTATGCTATGTGTATCCTGGTGGAAGGTATTGTGCTGAAATGCTAAATTGAGGCGAGGTAGGTGGGTTGATTCTCATGTGTAATTGAAAGGTATTGATATGTGTTATGATTCGAGCAGATACATCGCAGGTTCAAGTATAAATTGTGATGATATAATTCGTGTAGTATTGATATTTAATGTTGTTGAAATACATTGTGATATCTTGTTGAGTTGTGGAAGTATATCTAGGATGGTTTGGTGATTCTCCGGCAGGTGGATAGGCCAATTTACAAAGGAAACTCTGCCGGAATTTTTGAAAAATTCGGGACTTAGAAAAGATTTTGTCACCTAAAGAGGGGGCGTAACTGTTGTGTGTGAATGAATGCAAGAATTGCAAAAGAGTTAATATTTCTGATGATTCGAATCTCCGCCGAAGCTTATAAATGACTTGAGTTTAATATCATACTAACATTTCGGCATCACTTGAGTAATACTGATATGAGTGGTTGAAAGTGCTTTGATGAATGGCTTCGAGCTAAGTTGGGGAGGTTGCTATTGATTAACCGATTGCACTATTGTGTGCTATGTTGATTCTGTCTCTAAGTATGTTGGAAAATTCTGATAAAGGTTATGGTGCTTCGTAGATGTGAAGAAATACTAGGGTATTTTGAACTGAGGTTGGTAAGGAATGCTTGGTGTATAGAAAAGAGTGATAGCTAATAGTATCCGTATGTAATCATGATCTGCAGTGTCAGAGTTCTAATAAGGCACGAGTGGTTCTGTTCAATAAGACAGTTGAATTACAGCTGAATAAGGATGACCGACGCCCGAGAATTGTTTACGGTGTTCAAGATTTTACTTGTAACAGCCAGGTGTCTCAAAATTGTACATGTGGCTAAAGATGGTGGTTTCGTTAGAAGAGATCGGTACTTGTGTTATATTATGTGAATGAAGGGATTCTATGTAATCCGTATTGGAAGGTAATGATAACGAATTCAAATCGCAAGAGGTTCTTCAAAATAAAGTATTGTAGGATGTGATCCTTCTGGAAATATTGAGAGAGTATTCAGTGGCCTATATGTCTCAGACCGTGTGGTCTTATGTACGAGTCTCGTGTGGAATGAGTTCATGTGTTATGGTGCTACAGTAGTGGCTAATATTAAATCAAAGATGAATCAGAAAGGAAACTGGGTAAATGGAATGACTTGTTAATAAACCGAAGCGGTATGATAAAGAATACGACTAATTCCTGGTATGTGGTTGAAGTAAGGAGTCTTGCAGATATTGTGCAATAAAGCTTTTGAGTGTTGGCAATCGTGTAACCCGATATGAGTATAATATGGGTATAAGGACTCAGTCCTGGCAGTTTAACTTATGCAATGAATGGGAAGAAATAGTTTGTGATGTGTTTTATCATGGTTTGAAGATGAGTATATTCCTATCGATATGCGAAGCGTGGAATGTGTAATGAGTTTTCTTCTATATGGGATCACGAAAGTCCTTGACTAGTTGAGTGCGCCAATGTTGAGGCGGAGGAAAGGGATATGAATTTTCATGTTGTCTTAGTGTGATATGGTATACACGATGTGTTATGGAAAGTTGATAATGGTATATTCTAGGTTTTGAGATCAGTTCATAATATATGGAAAGTCAATAAAATTATTGAGCAGCGCGGACAGCTGCCGGTGATTTAAGAAAATGGTACTGCTATTCTAGTAATTTGGCAGGGTATATGGTGCAAAGGGACAAGGTAATGTAAACTGATAATATCCATGGTAGAGTGGTATTCTCTTGTTGGATCGACTAAAATAATTGAGTCGTTGATGGCATAATGAAATTTCTGAATGGCTGTCGTGGTATGAATGGACGCTTGATGTGCGTTATGTATATGTACGGTGAAATACGGAATCGGGCATAGTGATTCATATGTTATATATGTGTAGGAGACTTGAAATTCTCGTTAATCCGCCTATGCAGTAGTTGTATATCGTGTGCATCGACACCGTTTTGTGATTATTGGAAATCGGAAGCCTTAGAGGCTCTCTCTTGACTTGATAAAACGAATTCGGATTATGATACTTGATTGTTGACTGGTTGACATAAGCCAGGTCGTCTAGACTAATGTGATATGGGCTATGTCGGAAAATGGCACAAATTGCGTAGCAGAGAACATCAGAGTATGCTCCAACAGAGTAGTTGTACACGGGACCAGCGGACGGCTGGTAGGCATTGCTTTGTCAGTTGGACCTTAGTGGCGGATGTTAGTGTAGAAGTATCTACCATTGATTCAGTTCCAGTATTGAGAAACGTTGTCGGATGCGTTTCATGTGGCCAAACTTGAGGCGATATATGTTTATTATGATGAGCAACTTGACTCGACGCGTATTCATTTGACGAGGGTTACTTGGATCGGGTGGCACGCCGCCACAGGTATGGTATCTAGATCGGGTGGCACGCCGCCACGGGTATGTCATTGGAGCGGGTTGCACGCCGCAACAGAATATTGTGAAAATATAGTTAGTTATATGCTACCTGGTATACAATACCTCCTGGCTTCTGAGGAAGAGTCTGTATTGAGTATCGCTTGGCGAATGGCACATCGGTTGTGTCCTTTCAGGATGTGATAGCATACATTAATTGTTTCACCGTGGGTGAGGTTGATTGCTTGGGTTCAGACCTAGATCTGTGCGTGGATGACCTTTTTGAGCTTGGTAACTTGAGGTGTTTCATGAGTAATAGTGTTTGGATAGAATCATAAATTGTGGCAAGGCCACGTGATGTTATGACCTCTCGAGGAGGATTCGGGTACTTTATTTCTATAATACGAGACGCGATCTCAGTTCTATATTATGATGGCATAGAGGGATTAAATTGCAGCTCTATTTGCTGGAGACAGTTGTCATGATTTGAGTTGTCATGATTCGAGTGTGTGCAGACGTTTCTATTGGAGCCTATGTTGTGCTCGTCGTGGCTTAGGCCGGTGTTGAGGTGTCTTATTACCAGTGCGATGTGTTATAACCGAAATGGTCGTTGGAGCCAATAATGAATGTGAGTATATGTGATTTTAGTTGGTTAGAAAGGTAATACCGAGATTTGGGTCCGAAATCTATTGTGGTATCAGTTAAAAGTGAAATGGATTCATGAATGGTTGACCTGAGAGATGGGTTCGATATATCGCGTGTCTGGTTGCCGTGGGCATGATGTGGAGGTGTTGGAATAAGACTCTATCTAATGAAAGAGGTTTTCAGCTAGTATTTGATGATTGTGGCCAGTTGTTGTGATTAGAGACTATCGTCTCGAGTGATTGGGTTGTGTGATACATCATATGATCTCACCCGGAGTGGTGAGTATGGCTTATTGCAGTGGATTCTAGTGTATCCTGAGTACAGGAATGGGATTTGCAATTGGCATATGATTTCGGAAAGTACAGTGTGATTTATGGTTCAGATGGTCTGTGAAATTTTGACTATATGGTGTTTTCGGACTTGCGTGAGATAGGGTGACGTATGATCGCCCGAATATATGCGTGGTAAGGTCATTCAGCTATTGGGTTGCTTCTAGTACCACTCTGGTACGCTCGAGGACGAGCGTTTGTTTAAGTTGGGGAGAATGTAACGACCCGACCCGTCGTTACGGGAATTTACCACTCCGTCATGTTGCAATTTCATGTTTTATGCTTTTATATCAGTGTTAGGGTCTATCGGGTGAGTTAGGAGTGAATTGGATTGAAAATGAGGCATATAGCCTTTGGGAAAGAAACTTGAATAAGGAAAGTCAACCCGGAGTTGACTATTTGGTTAGAGGGCTCGGAATCGGATTCCGATGATTCGGTTAGTTCCGGAAGGTGATTTGTGACTTAGGGGAGCGATCGGAATTGAATTTGGAGGCCCGGTGTAGAAATAGGCTTGAATTGGCTAAGGTTGAATTTTGGCGAAATCCGAACGGTAGGTGAGATTTTGATCCAGGGGTCGGAATGGAATTCCGACAGTTGCAATAGCTTCGTTAGGTGATTTTGGATGTGCCTGCAAAATTTCAGGTCATTCGGACGTCGTTTGGTCGGGTTTTTGATTGAATGTGCAATTTGGAATGTTTTAAGGAATTGAGGCTTGAATTCGATGCGAATTATGAGTATTGATGTTGTTAGACGTGTTTTGAGGATTGGAGCAAGTTCGAATAAGGTATTAAGATGTGTTGGTATGTTTGGATGAGGTCCCGGGGGCCTCGGGGTGTTTTCGGATGGTTAAACGGAAGAAAATCATGGAAATTTCAGGTTGAGAGTTCTGGTTCTGTCATTTTCGCTCCTGCGGAAATGTGGTCGCAGGAGCGAGTCCGCAGAAGCGGATAAGGGAGCGCAGGAGCGCTTGGATCGCGGAAGCGGAAAGGAGCCCGCAGGTGCGGCACCGCTGAAGCGGATATTGAGCCGTAGAAGCGGCCAAGGGCTAAGGGGGAAGTATCGCAGAAGCGGAAGGCTAGCCGCTTAGGCGAGTCCGCAGAAGCGGACACCTAGCCGCAGAAGCGGAAATTTCCGCAGGAGCGGTCGAGGCTTCGCAGAAGCGGACGCGCAGAGGCGGTCCGTATGTCGCAGAAGCGGAAATGGCCGGCTAGGCCTGGAACCGCAGAAGCGACCCTTTGGTCGCGGATACGGAAGCGTAGAAGCGGAAAATGTTCCGCAGAAGCGAAAATCGCTGTAAGTAAGTGTATCAGAAGTTAGAAAAATTTCAGAAACATTTTAACATTTGGGGGTCTCGGCTTAAGGGCGATTTTGGGCGATTTTGAGGAGGAAATCAAGGGAAATCATCAGGTAATCAACTATGAACTCATATTATGATTAGTATTGATAATATCATGCAATTATATCATGAAAATGGAGGGATTTGGGGTAATTATGGAGGATTTAGCCCTAGTCTTGGACTTTAGAAAATCAAGGTTTTGAACGGGCAAATGGAGTTCGATTTTGGTAAAATTGATATGCTTAGACTCGTATTGAGACGAGGGTTCCGGAAATGTGAATTTCGTAAATTTTCGGAATGTGGGCCGGGGCTCGGGTTTTGACAACTTTGGGAATTTTGATGTAAATTGAGTTGTATTGATTGGGTGTCGTCCCATTGGCCTAAATTGTTGTATTTTTACTGTATTTGATCAGATTCTACGCGTACGGAGCTTGATTCTCGTGGCAAGGGCATTGCGGAATAGTCGTCGTGCTGTATTGAGGTGAGTAATAGATGTGGGTGATGACCAGCGGGTTCGAAACCCCGGTATACCACTTTGTAACGCTGTATAGCGGCGAGACACGCACACTCTTGAGAGTGCGGGGTCGATCATGAACTGGAGACTACATATTAGTCCAACCTGTTGATATTGTATTATTGGCTATTCTAGAGCCGTCGAACCTCCTTCTCGGATGGTTGCATATATGTATATATATATTGTGATAATGGCCACTCTTGAGCCGAGGAACCCCCTTCTTGGGCGGTTGAGTATACATGTGGGCCGTGAGCCGGTTATTGGATCCCGCGAGGATCGTTATCATTGTCTTATCACATAGACATGCTAGTTTACTACTAGTCCGCAGACTATTTTTGTTATTATGCTAATTCCAATCTCCGGAACTTGATATTACTTGTTTTCCAACCGAAAAATGATAAAAGAGTTTTCAAAAACTACTTTTGAGCCCGCGAGGTCGTATCTGCATATTAGCCGACTAGTAGAGGATCGGGCTGCACGCCGCAGATGAGATATATGTTGGATCGGACCGCACGCCGCGGGATATCTCTATGAGATGTGCTTGGGCTGTAGGAGCCCCTCCGAGTCTGAACCCCCACGGTGAGCACGGGTACCCAAAATTGGAGTCGGGCTACACGCCGTAGCGGTCATATCATGCATTGCATTGCATTTAGCTACATCTCCTAGCTGTTATGCTATTTATTGGTAATTGTTGGTACAGGTACAGAGAATATTGATTCTATGACAGGGTAGCCGATTATAGCTTTACATAGTGCTTTATTGCGGATTTCTTATCTGCGCTGTCTTACCCTTGTTTATTACCACCGAGTCTGGCAGTACTCATTTTACTCCCTGCACCTTGTGTGCAGATCCAGGTACCTCTCAGCAGTGATCCAGTAGCTGTGCGAGGCGACGTTTGTGGATATTCGAGGTAGCCGCAGAGTCCGCAGGACCCGATATTCCTTCTTACTGTCTTGATGTTGTATTGACTTTTCTTTCCGCACTTGGTATCTTGTAAACCTTTACACACTCATGTTCAGTAGAGGCTCATGACTCTTGACCCTTGGTCTATGGGAGTTGATGTATTATGGGACTTGGTTCCCTGTTTTCGTTATTTGCATCGCTATTGCTTCGTGATTTAATTTGCTTAAATGGGTTAAAGAGAGCTTCTAGCTCCGTTATTGTTATTAATTGGTCAGGCTGGCTTAGCAATGTGCTGGGCGCCATCACGACCGGATTTGGGGTCGTGACACCTTTCTACTTTACATATATACATTGATATATCTATTTTTTTTTAATCATCGCTTTGCAACGCATTTACATTATTTTGCCAGTTTACTATTTTCAACCATTCATTCTTGATTTTCCCCTTTTCAACTTCCCTTCACCCCACATTTAGACTTTTTCATATTCATTACAACACAAATGCTTCTAGGAGGTAAAGTAGAACAATATAAGATTTCGATTTTTCATGAACATTCAAGGGTTATCAAAGAATAGGCTTTAAGCTCAAAGGGGTTAACTAGGATATTATGTACAGGTGAATTCATGTCTTATTGATTTATGGGATTACACAAAGAAATGCCTCTATCATCTCTACAACCAAACAACTTCTATTTCGCTTTGCAAACACATAGGGAAAGTTCTAGGTATCATGTATAACATATAATGTAAGTAAAATCTCACACACACATAGCATGCAACTCATTTAGAATCCGGCTCATCTACAAAGTCCTATCAATGTTCAAGCAAGCTGTATTGTGCAATTTAAGGCATATCCTAGAATCTACAGTCAAGCTTAGATAATACATTCTCAAGTTCAATTAAGTTTTGCTAATATGCATACTTGGGGTTACATGTCAACCTTTTCCCACTAATCCTAAAATGAAAAATCTATCTAACATGGTTCAATCAAAACCCTTGGAAAAGAACTGTGGTCAAAAGAAAAACCAAGGGGGAGGTGATACACTACCTAGAAAAAAAAAATAAAAGAAAGAAAAATTCCTACGTGGACTTCTTCCCTCAAGAGTACTTGTCCAAATAGTCCGTCATCAGGAAGAGTCCTCTTCTCATATTTTTGGATTTTTCAATTTTTTTGATTGTTTTGTGTTTTTATTCCGACTTAGTCCCTTAAGATACCCGTCGCCAAGTGTCCATCATCGGGCCAAGACAACTAATATTATTTACAACAACAACTACTATGTACAACATATACAAGATAAGTTTTCGACCCCACACTAAAAATCATGTCATGTCCTCATGGCATAATAATACAAGTATAGCTCAGAAGGGTGAGAAAAACTTACATGTGACTCACTCAAAGTCAGAGATAGTGGCGGGGTCGACATTACACGCTCGACCCAATGCTCGAAACCATGCCATGGACCTGTTTTCCACCCGAGCTTGTCTTTGTGACATCGCGTCTAAGCGTGCGTGTAAACCATCCACTGAGGTGCGTAAATCCGCAACCTCCTCCTCCATAGACCTAAGTATAGTTCTAGTAGACTCGGACCTAGATATGCCCGCTCCATGATGAGCGTACCTAAAAGGTCCGTCAGAGTCCGTGGAATGCCTGGACTGGACAACCGGCACAGGGTCATCCTCATCATCTAAATCAATTGGGTCATTGCCTCGACCCACCCGGATGTGAGAAGCTCTGAATGGAACTTTTGGAGGGAGATCACCATCTGTGGGAAGGACCGGAGTCCGATGGCCGAGGCACAGAGTAGTAACAAGAGATGGGTAGTAGAAACCCTTGGCCTTGAGGGGTCCCCTCAGCACCATCTCGTCACTTATCAGGCAGGCGATGTCAACATCCCGCTGGGTGACAAAGCACCATGTCAACAATGCCCTATTGAAGTTCATGTCAGTGGTGTTGCTTGAGAGCAGAAACCGGTTACATATAATTGTGAACCAGCATTTAGCAATGTGGGTGAAGCTGTTAGAATGTAATGTTTTGTTTCTTCTCCAGACTGGGTGACCATCGACACATAAGGCCGCAATCAAGGTGTCCCAAATGAAACCAGGCCTGTCCTGGTAAAAGTCCACATCACCAGTAAAAGTTGGCAGTCTAAGAGCCTGCCTAATAGTTTGTACATGAGCCCAAACATACTTACCTCCGACGAAGACTTCTCTAGCCATTCCGTAGGGAGCATTCGCATAGAACTCCCTAACCAGCATTTTGTTTACGAGTGCAGGTTCATCGAACAGGAACTCCATCTCGCGGCGGCAGATCCCCTCGTATATATCGGGATTTTTAGCCCGAATAGCTATCCTGTCGATTTCAATCTCCTGGAGCCAAGCTTTAGTAGCCTTGGCGTGGAAGTCAGCTTCCGCCTCCTTGCCTGTGAATCTAGACTCGTCATAGGTCGGTTGCCTAGATGAGCTTGCTGCATTCCTCGATCTTTTAGGAGCCATAATCCTGCACAAAAGAGAAACAACCAAAAATTTCCATAACGTTAGTACATCGGTTAGCTAATCAGACTTCACCATTCGTGGACTACAACAATATTTTCTTTAGTGCTATCATCCCATAACTCCTACTATTAACCAATTATCTAACAATTTCACCAAGTTACCTCATGCACCCCACACTTATTTCTCGTGGCAATCTAACATGACCCAATTAAACCTACACCATCTCCAATTTTACACAACAACAAATAATCACAAACTTGGGAAATATCTCCCTAAAAAGTACACCCAAATACTACAATATAATTTTACCAACTTTGGCCAACACAATCACCAACTACATCAACCATCACATTGGGGGGGTGGGGGTGGGGGGGGGGGTGAAAATATAACTGTAAGAAATTGTTTTTTGTCTGCTGCAAAACTGACCGCGGTCGTTCACGGTTCGTTCGTGGTCGCGAGGGGTCATTTTTTCGCGGTCTGTTCACGACCGCGAATGAACCACGAAAAATCAGCCTCTCTAAATTTTTCGCATGGCAGCAGCAGAATTTTTTTTTTGTATAGACTAAATATTATGGTTACACTTACAACAAGTTCGTGGGTTGCCTCCCACGTAACCCCTGATTTAACGTCGCGGCACGACTCAACTTAGCGCATTTTAAGGCTCGCTAGACCTTTGAGGTTCCTCTATCCGTAGTTCCACCTTATCCTCAATGTCATCCATGCCAACATATAGTTTCAACCGCTGTCCATTTACTTTGAATGTGTGTGAGACATCAATAGTTTGAATTTCCACAGCACCCGATTGTAATGCCTCAATTAGCCGAAAAGGGCCTGACCACTTTGATTTTAGCTTTCCGGGAACAACCGTAATCTTGAGTTATATAAAAGTACCTTGTCCCCGGTGTTGAAGTTACGCTCTATGATATTCCGGTCATGAAGCCGCTTCATCCTTTCTTTGTATAGTCTTGTGCTTTCGAAGTTTAGATAGAGGAATTCTTCCATCTCATGCAACCCGGTGACTCTAGATTTCCCCGCTTCATCCCAGCTGAGATTTAATTGTTTCAGTGCCCACCATGCTTTGTGCTCTAGTTCCACAGGTAGATGACAAGCTTTCCCAAACACCAATTTGTAAGGTGACATGTCGATTGGTGTCTTGAATGATGTCATATATGCCCATAATGCATCATCGAGCTTCCTCGACCAGTCGGTCCTCGTGGCGCTCAATGTTTTTGTTAGCACACTCTTTATCTCCCTGTTGGAAACTCAACTTGCTCGCTGGTCTGCGGGTGATATGTAGTAGCAACCTGGTGTTTCACATCATATTTGGCCAACAATTTCTCAAATGCCCGGTTGCAAAAATGTGTACCCCCATCACAAATGATTGCCCTTGGAGTCCCGAAACGGGTGAAAATGTTCTTCTTCAGAAATCCCACCACCACCTTAGCATCATTGGTGGGTAATGCTACCTCTTCCACCTATTTGGATACATAGTCTACCGCAACAAGTATGTATTTATTGCCGTATGAGCTAACAAAGGGACCCATAAAGTCTATTCCGCAGACGTCAAACACTTCCACTTGTTGAATTGGGTTCATTGGCATCTCATGACGCCGGGAAATGTTCCTAGTGCATTGACATTCGTTGCATCCTTTCACCCACAAGTGAGCATCTTTAAACACCGTTAGCTAGTAGAAACCGGCGTCAAGTATCGTGGCAGCTATTCGTACTCCTCCAAAGTGGCCACCATATGCAGAAGCATGACACGCCTACAAAACAGAAGATTGTTCGATCTCGGGGACGCATCTCCGGATCATGTTATCGAGACATATCCTAAACAAATAGGGTTGATCCCAATAATAAAGCTGGCTTTCACCAAAAAAGCTTTTCCTATGGACCGATGATAGGTCATGAGGAACAATACCACTGGCCAGGTAATTTGCATAATCTGCATACCATGGCTTTTCAAAAAGAGTGGTAGTGAGCAGCTGCTCGTCTGGAAAAGTTTCCAGAATTTCTCCACTCTCTTTGACAATTTCAGCTCCTTCAAGTCGTGACAAATGATCAGTGACTCGATTTTCGATGCCCTTTCAGTCACATATTTCAAGGTCGAACTCTTGTAGAAGCATCACCCAACGAATTAGGCACGACTTAGAGTCCTTTTTATCAATTAAGTACCTTAATGCTGCATGGTTAGTGTATACTATTATCTTGGATCCTATGAGATAGGACCTGAATTTGTCGAACGCGAACACTACCGCCAGCATCTCCTTTTCCGTCACTGTGTAGTTCAGTTGTGCTCCACTCAATGTTCTGCTAGCGTAGTAGATTGGATGCATCAATTTGTATTTCTTTTTGCCAAGCACTGCCCCCACTGCGTAATCACTTGCATCGCACATCAGCTCAAACGGTCGGTCCTAGTTGGGGCAATGATGATGGGTGATGTGACCAACCTCTTCTTCAGCTCCTCAAATGCAATCCTGCACTCATCAGAAAATAAAAAAGGGTGATCTTTTTCAAGTAACTTACAGAGAGGATTTGAGATTTTGGAGAAGTTTTTAATGAACCTACGGTAAAAACCGGCATGTCCAAGAAAGCTTCTAATGGCCTTGACGGATGTTGGTGGAGGTAACTTTGCAATGACATCTACTTTAGCTTGGTCTACCTCCATACCTTCGCTCGAAACCTGGTGGCCCAATACTATTCCTTCTTATAACATAAAATGGTACTTCACCCAGTTTAGCACTAAGTTTGTCTCCATGCACCGTTTTAGCACCCTTGTCAGATTGACAAGGCATTCATCAAATGAATTCCCTACCATTGAGAAATCATCCATGAACACCTCCATAATGTCTTCCACCATGTCGGTGAATATAGCCATCATGCACCTTTGGAATGTGGCAGGTGCATTGCATAGTCCGAATGGCATCCTCCTAAAGGCAAAAATGCCATATGGGCATCTGAAGGAGGTCTTCTATCTATCCACGGGGGCTATGGAAATTTGATTGTACCCAGAGTACCCATCCAGGAAGTAAAAGTGTGACCTCCCTGCCAACCTGTCAAGCATCTCATCAATGAAGGGAAGTGGGAAGTGGTCCTTGCGGGTGGCTAGATTCAGCTTCCTATAGTCCATGCATATTCTCCACCCGGTGACGATTCTTGCTGAGATCAATTCGTTATTCTCATTTTTTACCACCGTCATGCCACCTTTCTTTGGCACACATTGAACTGGGCTAACTCAGCTACTATAAGAGATTGGGAAAATAATTCCCGCGTCTAGCCACTTTATTACCTCTTTCTTCACCACTTCCGTCATGTTTGGGTTCATCCTTCTTTGATGTTCCCTGGAAGGTTTGTGCCCCTCTTCCAATAGAATCTTATGCATACAATACGTGGGGCTGATCCCCTTTATGTCTGCCATGGTCCACCCAATGGCAGTTTTGCATTCTTTCAGTACCTGTACAAACTTTTGAGCTTGCACATCTAGCAAACCAGATGAGACAATAACAGGTAAAGTGGAGTTAGGGCCTAGAAATTCATACCTAAGATGAGATGGTAGTGGTTTATGCTCCAGTTTTGGTGGCTCTTCTATGGATGGTTTTGCGGGAGGGGTCTCTCTTTTCTCTAAATGTAGAGGTTCAAATTCCAACTCTCTATCCCAATACCCTTACCTTCAAGAGATAACACCCACTCTACCAGGCTTTCACCATTTGCCTCTTCTAAGTTCATTAGGCATGCCTGAAGTGGATCTTTAGTAGTCAATTCTATATCATCAGTCTCCACTATCACATCCACCGCATTAATAAGAGAGCAATTCGTGAACTCACTAGGGCGCCTCATGGATTTTTGCACATTGAATATGATCTCCTCATCATTCAACCTCATCTTGAGTTCCCCAGTCTCACAATCAATCAATGCCCTCCCGGTGCCTAGGAATGGCCTTCCTAAGATTATAGGAATTTCCTCGTCCACCTTGCAGTCAAGGATAATAAAATCGGCAGGAAACAAAAACTTCCCCACCTGGATGAGCACATCATCCAAAATACCAAATGGACGTTTAACCATCATGTCAACAAGCTACAATAACATGGAAGTAGGCCTGGCTCTCCCGATGCCCAGCCTATTACAAATCACCAAGGGCATAAGATTTATGCTTGCCCCCAAATCACACAATGCCTTTGCAAAAGCAAAGTTTCCTATAGTGCATGGAATGGTTAAGCTACCTGGGTCAGATAACTTCTCAGCAATGGGTCTAGAAACCACTACACTACAAGTCTGAATAAGATCCACGGTGGCCAAGTCTTGGAAATCAAATTTCCGCGACATCGAGTCTTTCATCATCTTAGCATACCCAGGCATTTCTTTCAAAGCTTCAATTAGGGGAATATTTACTTGGATTTGCTTGAGCATATCAAAGAACCTTTTGTATTGCTCTTCTTTCTGGTGCTTGGCCAACCTTTGGGGGAATGGTGCTGGAGGCCTCTTTTTCCCAATCACTTGGGACTTTTCTTTCTCTATCACTTTCTCCTCAACCTGCTATACCTGTTCAGCTACTTTCTTCGTTCCCTACCGTATATCTTTATTTTCAGCTACTGGTTGGACTGTAACCTCTTTCAACCCGGTGGACTCCTCCATTTCAATGGGCACACGAGTGAGTGTCTCGGCCTGTAAGTTGCTTCTCTCTCTTTCCTGTTCAGCATCGAGATCTCTACCACTTCTCAGATTAACTGCCATCAGCTGCTTTGGGATTTGATCCTTCGGATTTGTTTGTGTATCTGCAGGCAATGTCCCTTGAGGACGATTGTTAACTGACATAGCAATCTGGCCCATCTATACTTCCATATTCTAGATAGCTGCGTCATGTGCATCTATCCTCTCAATGGTTTTGGCATGTGACCCAATTACCTGTTGCATCATAGCTTTCAACTATGTGAACCCATCGTCATGTCTACCCCCATGCTGCAGTGGAGGTGGATGATACCCCTGTTGTTGATTGTTGAAATTCTGAGGTCTAGGATATGGAGCCATGTTGTTTGGTGGCCTCATACCTGCTGCATTATACTGTGGCTGAGGAGGCCTGTACTGCTATGGAGCCTGCTGACCCCAACTCTGGATACCCTATCTCTACCCTCCATAATTTGCCACATAGTTCATATCTTAGTGCTGGTGATGTTGTTCTTGGCCTGCAGCACATGGATTACCTATGGGTTGGCTAATGCAAGATGTGCATAAACCACCATTGGTAGTGTCTACAATGCGAACTTGCTGCTTGACACCAGATTCTTCCACCTTCTTCGTCAGGAAGCTCATTTGTGTTAATAAAGTTGCCACATTCTCCTCTAGAGTGTTGGAAGGATTCAGAGGTACAGAGTGTACCACTAGAGTGATGGGAGCATTCTTGGTCATCCACCCAGAGTTTTGGGGCCATCTTGTCAAGCAAATTTTGGCCTTCTCTCAAAGTCTTACTCAGAAAAGCCACACCTGCTGAAGAATATACAATATTCTTCATACTGTCGGAAAGCCCCATGTAGAATCTTTGACCCATCATCTACGCAGGTGTAAGGCCCCGTAAAATTTTTGTGCATAAAACCTAGTAGATGTGGTGTCATGGTCCGAATAATGTGTTAGGAATGCGTAGAATTCTTCGCGGCGAGCTTGCGAGCCGCGGTTCGGACCCTTGGTAATGATTTAAGTTTCAAAAATGTAGAGAAATAATTTTTCCGAAAAAGTGTCAAATATGCGGTCAAGAATGCGACCGCAGAATCAACATGCGGACCGCATTCCGACCGCAAATCGTTCCAGAGAGTTTCTCAAAATCCGTCAAATGTGCGGTCGATATGCGATCGCATGTCAAATCTGCGGTGCATTTTGCGACCGCAGATCAAACATGCGGACCGCATTCCGGCCGCATTCCTTAACAGAAACTTGTAATTTTTGAGGCCATTTTGCGGTCACTTTGCGGACCGCATGTGTGTTCTGCGGTCGCATAGTGACCGCATAATTGACCCCGGCCCAGTTTTTGTAACATTTTGACCCGATCTCTTCTTTAATATAACACACCTCTTCTTCATTTTTATCATATCATCTCACCAAAAATTAGAGAGAGAAGAGAGGGTTTTTAGAGAGAGAAATCTTGCATCTTCAAGGATTGTTCCAATCATCTTAATTCCAAGGATTCTAGGGCAAAGATTCAACATCCCCAATCTTTTCAAGGTAAAAACCCTAACTATTTTCTTTGATTTTCAGTTTTAAATTGGGTAAAGAGAGGTTTGCATATAATAGCTTTTGAAAATAGAATTTTTACACTCATGCATGATTATTGATCTTGATTTCTAGTAAAAAGAAGTGAGTAGAAGTAAGAGTCTTCAAAAACAAGGTTGGCAAGAGTAAGATAGCTTGGGTAAGCATAAAGTAGGAAGTTAACGGAAGAAAAATCATCACCAGGTATGTATGGCTAATTTTGATTCTTGTGAAATCGCCCTTATGTGTAAAATTGTTTGGCATGTGTTGATTTGAGAAATTGTATGTGATTAATTGATGTTGTTGTTGGATATTCAAAGTTGTTGTTGAACTATGAGTGTTGTGGTAAGAAATATGAACCGAAGGGTAAATGAGAGTTGAATTGGGTAAAGAATTTGTGAATAATGATTATGATGGCCTTTATGGCACCTTGTGGAAAAGAAAATGAAACACTTGAGAATTGGTTTATTGTGGAAAGAGATGAAACACTTGAATTATGGAAAAATTGTTGAATATACATGTGTGAATATTCTTGAATGTGGAAACATTGTAACTTGGTTGTGATATTGGCTTGAGAAGTAATTGAGAACATGAAACAATGTGCAAGTTGCTTATTTGAACTTGTTGAAATTGTGTGTAGTACCTTATCTGCTGTTTGAAATTGTTGTGTTTTCAACTGTAAGGCGGGGTCGTGTCGCGCGCCGCGACGTGGTGAAATAAGGTGTGGGTTGGGGTGATAAGGGTGGCCGAGGTAATAAGGGTGGTCAGGGGCAATAAGGATGGAAAGCGATCGAAATCGCTATTGAAAATTGATACATAAATCAATAATGTGAAATTGTGAAAGGAGACAGCAGGAGAGTTTGCAACCTGTGGGGCACCGATTGCCCCTTTGTTTGACTACTTGTGCTTTACGTGATTGATTGGTTATTGTTAAATTGGTTGATCGTCGAAAGTGCTTTGTGAGAGAATTATTTGAAATGAGGAAAATGTGGAAACATGGTTGGCTGGCTTAATTAATTGTTGATGTAATTTAATGGCTTGAGTTTACTTGGGACAAAGTTTGTCCATACATACCAGTACAATTCAAGTGTACTGACGTCCCTTTTTGCCGGGGCGCTACATTCGTGTTATGATTGTAGGTGGATCAGTTGCAGGCACTTCAGCTCATCGGCAGTAATATCCTTCTCCTTCCACTGCCCGTTTTGGTGAGCCCCCTTTCTTCCTCGGGGCCTTGTGTGGTTCATGCCACTTCGGTTTCAGACTTTCTTTTGGATTTTTGTAAGGTATAGCCGGAGCCTTGTTACCGGCAAGTATTGTATTTCCCTTTTTGTATCCTAGAGGCTCCGTAGACATGTAAACCGTGGGATTGTGGCCTATGTATATGTATGGGGCGTTGTAAATATAAATTATGAACTTGTTAGTAAATAAATCACATGGTTATGTTTATGCATTGTGAAATCAGTCATTGTTGGTAAGATATTGTGGTTAATGAGTAACAGTCAACACAGGGGTAACGCGTGGGAATGGAAGGCACCCAGGTCCGCTTGACTGGGGCAACCCGGTCAGGCGCCGGTCATGTCCCTCGATTTGGGGCGTGACAAACTTGGTATCAGAGCATATGGTTTTTAAAGTGTCCTAGGATGTCTCGGAGCCGTGTCTAGTAGTGCCCTTCTTATAGGTGTGTTGTCGACCACATCATATAAGTAGGGGGCTGCACGGACATTTAGGAATATTACCCTTCTTCATCACTCCAAATCGTGCGATAAAGCTTGACTATAAGATTGTTTTGTAACCCGTGCGTTGAGATTCAAGGTAAGTTTAAATGCTCTTTCGTCTATTTTATGTAGTGTTGTCATATGTCATGACCAATGGGAAAAGACATGGGTGTTATGGAGATTGCACATGTATTTTGTTGAATAAACTGTATGAATATATATAGTATAAGTACATAGTACTACAAGTATACTTTATTTGGGGAAAGGATTGGAAGTGATTACCCGCACGAAGAGGCATTGATTTGATGATTGATATGTAAGCTTAAATAGCAAGCGTGGTTAGTGCAAGAAGTATATAATTGATCGTAAGGTGTGAAAGAATATTGGTTATATAAGCACGTGATATATGAGATAATGACTAAGAGATTAATGGGGAGAGTGTAAGTCTCTCATATGAGGTAAAAAGTTATGAAATGAGACTCAATTGGACCCTAGGTGAGAAGACCCTTGTCTTACGAATATTATAAGGACCCATAAATGTACGAAGTTGCGTTACACTCATAAAGGATATGCGTGGGGACTTGGAATCCCATACCTACGTGGCTGAATAGGAGAAGGGAACTTATGAGATCAATACTATGGTGACTTAAATTTTTCTAATGGCCGAGTATATATATAAGAGGTATAGATATATGAGGCATATGTTCCTAAAGTTTCTACACTCAAGACTTGTGTCAAGATCCAGGATATTTTCCCCATGTGGGAGAGGGAGGACCATCGTGAGGCTACTTAAATACAATGAAACAAGAGCGAGACCATGTAGCTATGATATTTGAATATTTTGGTAAAGACATGTGTGGTCTAGAAAAGAGATTAAGGAATGTAAATTCTTCACGCATGGCAATGTAACTGATAGGGTCAACGATTCTAGAAAATAATAGTATGTTTGTAAAGAGACTTTTACTTGTCATAAGGTCAGGAGAAATGGGACCCAAGGAGGTACCATATGTCAAATGTGAAAGATTGTGAGTTCTTAGAATGGGCTAATCATAGATTTGTGATTTAAACAAAGTTTCGGGATACTAAGAAAGCCAGAACGAGTGAGAGAAATGAATGTGTTGCCACAACAACCCAAGATGGTAATTGGGGCTTGATAGAGAGCCTCTAAAGAGCCTTACAAATAGATAAGTGTTAAGTGATGTTCAGACGAACACTCATTGCTACATATGTCCCAATAAGAGTTAAGAGGTGAGCCGGATGGAATGCCTAAGGTAAGAGACCACGTAATATATGGAAGAGTGCGTGGCTATTCACTAACTAGGAAGAATGAGGTGAGAAGAAATGGTGAGAAAACCTTTTAATTGAGATGGTCATGGTTATTTAAAACAATTTTTGCATCAGAATGGTGGACTCACTTAGGGCACAAGTGTTAATAAAGGTTATGAGGGATTAACCGCAATGCAACGGACATGGGTGACACCGAATATCGACTAAAGGGGTCTAGAGATAGTTCATGTCTACACACAATGGGAAGCGAGGTTATCGTTGGTGAGGTTGTGGTACTGTAAAATGATTAAACAAGACATAATGATTTTTCAAATTCACAGGAGACAGACAAATGTGTGGAACATTAAAGCTATTAATTATGCACTATCCGCAAAAAAAAAGATGGGAATGAAAGGTTCGGAATGGATTGAAAGAGGATGAAAACTCGTGACGGACTAGACGTGTTTGGCATGATAACTCTTAAGCGGCAATATCAGGGAACTTTATTGGTAACTATAACATGGGGAATAAGGCGAGTTACTCATCCGAGATAGAATCAAGTGGACTAAGCCTTACACTTAAGAGTGAAACCAAAAGTTGTTGTTGAAGTATTGAGGAGGATTTAAAGTTTCAGAGAATACCCTTCTCGAGATAGTGACCCTTCGTAAGTCATATGCATATAAAGGTTATTGATATACGTTTTGAGAGGTGTTTAACCGTAATGAGGGATGGTAGGAAATTTCACAGGGGAAGTAGTGCAGTTTCTTAAAGTCTATAATGCACATATGGGGAGAAAGAGGTTGGTTAAGAAAAGTTAGAGCACAATGCTACTTTACATTCGATACAATGCCGTGCAAGTTAGTGTTATTCGGGGTATATGTGCAAGTTAGCCAGTGCTATTCGTTTGAGATAGGAGGTCATATGAGAAAACTCACTCAGTAATGCCTTTTGTTAAGAATCGTAAGAGTTAGTAGAAATGGTTCAGATGGGGTCGTAACTATATCAAGGAAATTATAGTAGAACTAAATTCGTGGAAGGTCTTATGTAAGAGGGATATAATAAAGATGTTCCGTTAATGATGTAAAGTATTAAGGTGAAAGTTATGCCTCCAAGGTTGGTTAGGGTGTGTATTGATGCAGCACGGGAAAGTCATATCTTACGCGTCCAGGCAACTCAAAAATCACGAGAAGAATTATCCGACACATGATTTGGAGCTCGCGACAGTTGTGTTTGCTTTGAAATATGGCGGTATTTTCTTTATAGGGTTCATGTAGATGTGTTTTCAGACCACAAGAGCCTCCAGTATTTGTTCAAGCAGAAAGAGCTGAATCTGAGACAACGGCGGTGGTTAGAATTACTCAAGGACTATGATATGGACATATTGTACCATCCAGGGAAAGCAAATGTGGTAGCTGACGCTCTTAGTCGGAAATCCATGGGTAGTTTGGCTCATTTGGGTGTAGATCAGAGACACCTGGCTCGAGAGGTTTACCAATTATCCAGTTTGGGGGTTCGTATTTCGGCGTCAGACGAGGGGGATATTTTGGTGCATAATGGAGCAGAATCATCATTGGTCGCGGAAATCAAGGAAAAACAGTCCATGGATCCAGCATTAGTTCGGGTAAAGGAAGTAGTTATGAATGACAAGACCTCAGCATTTGTACTCAGCAGTGAAGATGGTGTAATGCGGTGTCAAGGCAGACTATGTGTTCCGGACGTGAACGAACTTCGGGAAAGGGTAATGGCAGAGGCACATATTTCCAGATATTTTGTACAATTAGGTTCCACGAAAATGTATCATGACCTTAAGGAGATTTATTGGTGGAACGGTATGAAAAGGGATATAGAAAGCTTTGTAGCTAAATGTCCGAACTGTCAACAAGTGAAGGCCGAGCATCAACGGCCCGGTGGATTAAATCAGATTATAGAAATACCAAGGTGGAAATAGGAGATGATCAATATGGATTTCGTGGTGGGGTTACCTCGCACTCAGCGTAAGTTCGATTCAATATGGGTGGTAGTAGATCGACTCACCAAATCAGCTCACTTCCTGCCTGTCAAGTCCACTGATACTGCAGAGCAATATGCAAGATTGAACATCAAGGAGATAGTAAAACTTCATGGCACTCCACTTTCTATCATCTCGGATCGTGGGGCTCAGTTCACAGCTAACTTTTGGAAGAAGTTTCAGCAAGGTTTGGGAACTCAGGTGAATCTCAGCACAGCTTTCCATCCACAGACCGATGGACAGGCCGAGCGGACCATTCAGACGCTTGAAGATATGTTGCGGGCTCGTGTCTTAGATTTTAAAGGTAATTGGGATGAACACTTGCCACTGATAGAATTTGCTTACAATAACAGCTATCATGCTAGCATTCAAATGGCCCCGTTTGAGGCATTGTACGGGAGAAGATGTAGATCGCCAGTCGGGTGGTTTGAGGTAGGTGAAGCGGAATTGCTAGGGCCAGATATGGTGTATGAAGCTATGGAAAAGGTCAAAGTTATTCAGGAGAGAATGAAAACAGCACAGAGTCGTCAAAAATCCTATGCAGACGTTCGTCGAAGGGATTTGGAGTTTCAAGTCAATGATTGGGTGTTCTTGAGGGTATCTCCTATGAAAGGAGTCATGCGATTTGGAAAGAAAGGGAAATTGAGTCCTAGATATGTTGGTCCATATCGGATCATTCAAAGGATTGGTCAAGTTGCTTATAGGCTAGAATTGCCTCTTGAGATGTCATCAGTGCACTCAGTATTCCATGTGTCCATGTTGAAGAAAGTGATTGGGGATCCATCCACCATCATGCCAGTCGAGGCTATCGAGGTTAATGAAGATTTGTCATATGAAGAAGTTCCAGTTGCCATTCTTGATAGGCAAGTCCGTAAGTTAAGAAATAAGGAAGTTGCCTCTGTTAAAGTATTCTGGCGAAGTCAACAAGTTGAGGAGGCCACATGAGAAGCAGAGAAAGAGATGAAGGAAAAGTACCCCCATTTGTTTGATCAAGCCTAGAAGAAATTAGGTGACCCTCCTACTTCTAGTAACTGTCATCTTGTCCAAGTTGTTTCCCTCTTAGTGTTAGTAAAAGCCTCCTCCATTTTGTAAAGAGTTATGTGTTAAGTAAGCGACTAATAGTAAGTGTAGATTGGTAGTGGTTTGTTTGTGTGTACATGTTGTGTTAAAATGGTTGAATAAGGAAAGGACTCATTGAAGTGACTAGTTTATGTGCAATTGTAACAATGTGATAGAATATGTGCATTCGTTGAGGTAAGAAAGTATATACAAGTTGTATATTGTTGTTTGGTAATATGTTTCGGGGGCCCTCTGACAGGTGGATATGTCCATAATACAAAGGAAACTCTGGCGAAATTTTTCTAAAATATTAGAGTTAGTCAAAATTTTGATAGCTTGCATATCATGTCTTTCAAAACTCATTTATTTCAAAATCCTCATTCGAGGACGAATGATCTTAAGGGGGGGAGGATGTAAGGCCCCGTAAAATTTTTGTGCATAAAACCTAGTAGATGTGGTGTCATGGTCCGAATAATGTGTTAGGAATGCGTAGAATTCTTCGCGGCGAGCTTGCGAGCCGCGGTTCGGACCCTTGGTAATGATTTAAGTTTCAAAAATGTAGAGAAATAATTTTTCCGAAAAAGTGTCAAATATGCGGTCAAGAATGCGACCGCAGAATCAACATGCGGACCGCATTCCGACCGCAAATCGTTCCAGAGAGTTTCTCAAAATCCGTCAAATGTGCGGTCGATATGCGATCGCATGTCAAATCTGCGGTGCATTTTGCGACCGCAGATCAAACATGCGGACCGCATTCCGGCCGCATTCCTTAACAGAAACTTGTAATTTTTGAGGCCATTTTGCGGTCACTTTGCGGACCGCATGTGTGTTCTGCGGTCGCATAGTGACCGCATAATTGACCCCGGCCCAGTTTTTGTAACATTTTGACCCGATCTCTTCTTTAATATAACACACCTCTTCTTCATTTTTATCATATCATCTCACCAAAAATTAGAGAGAGAAGAGAGGGTTTTTAGAGAGAGAAATCTTGCATCTTCAAGGATTGTTCCAATCATCTTAATTCCAAGGATTCTAGGGCAAAGATTCAACATCCCCAATCTTTTCAAGGTAAAAACCCTAACTATTTTCTTTGATTTTCAGTTTTAAATTGGGTAAAGAGAGGTTTGCATATAATAGCTTTTGAAAATAGAATTTTTACACTCATGCATGATTATTGATCTTGATTTCTAGTAAAAAGAAGTGAGTAGAAGTAAGAGTCTTCAAAAACAAGGTTGGCAAGAGTAAGATAGCTTGGGTAAGCATAAAGTAGGAAGTTAACGGAAGAAAACTCATCACCAGGTATGTATGGCTAATTTTGATTCTTGTGAAATCGCCCTTATGTGTAAAATTGTTTGGCATGTGTTGATTTGAGAAATTGTATGTGATTAATTGATGTTGTTGTTGGATATTCAAAGTTGTTGTTGAACTATGAGTGTTGTGGTAAGAAATATGAACCGAAGGGTAAATGAGAGTTGAATTGGGTAAAGAATTTGTGAATAATGATTATGATGGCCTTTATGGCACCTTGTGGAAAAGAAAATGAAACACTTGAGAATTGGTTTATTGTGGAAAGAGATGAAACACTTGAATTATGGAAAAATTGTTGAATATACATGTGTGAATATTCTTGAATGTGGAAACATTGTAACTTGGTTGTGATATTGGCTTGAGAAGTAATTGAGAACATGAAACAATGTGCAAGTTGCTTATTTGAACTTGTTGAAATTGTGTGTAGTACCTTATCTGCTGTTTGAAATTGTTGTGTTTTCAACTGTAAGGCGGGGTCGTGTCGCGCGCCGCGACGTGGTGAAATAAGGCGTGGGTTGGGGTGATAAGGGTGGCCGAGGTAATAAGGGTGGTCAGGGGTAATAAGGATGGAAAGCGATCGAAATCGCTATTGAAAATTGATACATAAATCAATAAATGTGAAATTGTGAAAGGAGACAGCAGGAGAGTTTGCAACCTGTGGGGCACTGATTGCCCCTTTGTTTGACTACTTGTGCTTTACGTGATTGATTGGTTATTGTTAAATTGGTTGATCGTCGAAAGTGCTTTGTGAGAGAATTATTTGAAATGAGGAAAATGTGGAAACATGGTTGGCTGGCTTAATTAATTGTTTATGTAATTTAATGGCTTGAGTTTACTTGGGACAAAGTTTGTCCATACATACCAATACAATTCAAGTGTACTGACGTCCCTTTTGCCGGGGACGCTACATTCGTGTTATGATTGTAGGTGGATCAGTAGCAGGCACTTCAGCTCATCGGCAGTAGTATCCTTCTCCTTCCACCTGCCCGTTTTGGTGAGCCCCTTTCTTCCTCGGGGCACAGTGTGGCTCATGCCACTTTTATTTCAGACTTTCTTTTGGATTTTTGTAAGGTATAGCCGGAGCCTTGTTACCGGCAAGTATTGTATTTCCCTTTTTGTATCCTAGAGGCTCCGTAGACATGTAAACCGTGGGATTGTGGCCTATGTATATGTATGGGGCGTTGTAAATATAAATTATGAACTTGTTAGTAAATAAATCACATGGTTATGTTTATGCATTGTGAAATCAGCCATTGTTGGTAAGATATTTTGGTTAATGAGTAACAGTCAACACAGGGGTAACGCGTGGGAATGGAAGGCACCCAGGTCCGCTTGACTGGGGCAACCCGGTCAGGCGCCGGTCATGTCCCTCGATTTGGGGCGTGACAAACTTGGTGAGGACACATAACAAGCATACCTTTGAATCTGCCCCAAGTTTCATGTAATGTCTCCATTGCTTTCTACTTGAAGCTCACAATCTCATCAATTTACCGAACTGTCTTGTTAGGTGGATGAAACTTGTTGTGGAATTGCTTGACCAACTCATCCCAAGTTGCAATAGAGTTTATGGGGAGTGATTTTAGCCATACCTGCGCAGCCCCTGTAACTAAGAACGGAAATAGCAATAGTCTGATGGCTTCCGGTGTCACATTCGGTTGCCTCTGTATCTTGCATATTAAGAGAAAGTTTTACAGGTTCTATTGTGGATCTTCAACCTGAGTCCCAGAGAATAATCCCTTGTTTTGCAACAAGTGTAGCATGTTGTTAGT
>JASVEL010013264.1:0-164139 GCA_032618575.1 Nicotiana noctiflora
ACAAGAAGCAGGATACCAACGAACTCAAAAAGCGGAGCGAATCACACTTACGGTTTTCAAGGAACGAGAAAGCTCAAGAATTTTTGGATTAATGAACTTGCAGAGAGAGGGAAAGAATTTCTGAATTTCTGAATATCTAGAATGAAAGCCATGCCTGAATTTATAGGAAATTGTTGGCTTTGTGAAAAGGTATGGTGCCTCTTCATGGTGTCTGTTTGTGAAAAGGTATGGTGCCTCTTCATGGTGTCTGTTCATTGTGAATAGACACTTGATAGGAAGATACGTTCTTTCAACGTTATTTATCAAACTGGGTCAACTAGTTTAACCAAATAAACCGGGCCAAATTTTGAAGCCCAATCCAGTCCATTTAATTTCCCACCATTACCCAATTCACACTACTCATCTTTAAAGCCCAATGGCTTAAAAGTCCAACAGATGATTAAATAAGAAAGTTCTGAAATTTTTTTAAATATTCTTTTTAGAGTAAGTGATAATGCATTTATATATTTTAAGATTATTTTTTGTGTTGTCGATCACTTCTAATTCTGTTTCATTTTCTTTTCAGGGAGATTGTTATCTGTCTGTTAAATGTCTTACAACATCATGGTTATTCTTTAGTGTTGTTATTGATATGTCATGTTCTATTGTTGTTTTTGAAGGTTATTTAACTCCAGAGTAATCAGAGAAAGTGCGTTTCTTGCATTTCCTGTCCAGGTGATAAGAGAAAGAATGTTTCTACACTTCTTGTCCAAGTGATTGCTCTTTACATCAGATATTTAATCTATGTTGGGTTAACTTGCATCCATGCGTTTGACCAAATTCACTAAGTCAAAATGCCTTCTCAAAGATCCTTCTTGTTCCAATTTTTTTGTTTCCAAACTCTCACTCTAGCTCCTCTCCTCTTCAAGAACCCTCCTCCAGCTAATCCAGTAGAGGTTTCTGTTCATGATAACTAAACAATGTCCACTGAGTGACTAGTTGCCTGCTTTATTGACATCCCGTGCTTTGGTCAAGCACTCATCTGATGATATTGATTTCTCTATTGCACTTTGGAACAATATTTGAACTACACGTAACACTAATGTTTGTTTATATTTTCGTGACTTATTACCATTTATCACCTTTATTTCATGCCTTTGTTACCAAATCATACACTGTCAAAATAACTAAGATTCTGGCAAAGGCGATGGCTCATCTAGGTTGGTGTCAGGTTATGATTGTGGAAATGACTGTTATTCATGATAATGGTACTTGGGAGATAGTTCCTTTACTGCCGGGCAAAACAACAATTGGATGTTGCTGGATGTGTACTGTCAAGATGAGTGCTGATGGGGAATTTGTAAGATAAAAGTATAATGTAACTTAGTGTGCTGATGGGTAGTATAAAAGTATAATGTAACTTAAGAAAATACAATATGTCACTGTTGACTTACTGAAGCCGGTGTGTTAATTTTAGTAACCAATTGCACTTCTTTCAAACAAAAACAAAATCTGCCATACTCTCCGCATGAGCAGTAATGCATGAGAGAAAAGAACAATCTTGCTAGAATCCCATATGAAAACACAAATCAGCCAGAATTCTAATAAAACAATGAATCAACCAACCTTCCATCTTAATGAAATCGAGTAATACAAATCAACCATGAAAACAGAACAAAACATCCCTCGGTGATTATTCAATTTAATAAAACCGAACATATTCCAATCAACTTAACAAGATTCAGCTCCAAATCTTAATGGGCATGGAAATGGAACTCTACTGCTATGAGCAGGAAGGCTAGCCAAACAAGTCAAAATGGGCAAAAAAAAACAAATCTAGTACCCACGACTGTCCAGACCAAACGAAGCAGAATTTAGAAGGCTAGGCACTGCTGATTTTCCTACAGGTGATCTGAAATGGAGTTTCAGTAAATAACATACCAATGGACTTATATCTCTGAAACTAAAACTCAGTCATAATTAACTATCATTTCCTTAGTTGAAGAAAGATAGCCTGGAGAATTTTTGATAAATTGTAGCTCAGAAGGAGAAAGACTTGCACTAAAACCATGAATGACATTAGTCTAAGCATAAACTAGTTTTGATACAGAAGCAAGAGTGGTCAAGTACCAATTCTGATGGCTAGAAAAAGCTTTAGGCATGGCTGATAAATCCATATGGACTTATATATTGTTGGCAGACTCTTAACAGTATAACGCCCCCCCCCCTCTCACACTGCTCTTTCTATAGCTTTTTATTTGTTTTCAGTATCTTGAATATTCTAAAAAATATAGTAGTTTTTCTACATCATCTGAACTTGATATACTGAAATTTTCTCTCTAGGTTCATTGTTGGGAATAGCTTAAAACTTTCAGAAATTGGTTTAGAAGAATAGGATACTGCAGTTATTGATGTGTTCTGCTGCTGTTACTGTTTGAAGTCCTCACTCATTTGCTTTTGTTTGATTTCCAGGTATGCCTTTCACTTGAGTAACATATTAGGTGCAAATAGAAGCCCTGTAATTGATTTAGATAGTGATGGATGAATGTTAGTTGAATATTGGTTTATGCTTTTCAAAGATTGCTCATGTGTTTTCTTATTGTATCGGCTTGACTACTTGAATGCTACTCTATTTAGTCATGCTTAGGTAGTGTATTTTTGGACTATGATTTGTTATTCTGTTTCTAGTTTGGTTAAATTCTTCTCAAGTACTTGTGTGTTTCGACTATTATGGTAGAGATTTAGTGAATAATGCTATTAGTTGTGTCAGTAGTTTGAGTTTTGGACATCTCATTCATATTAGGTTTGATATGTTGTATTGATATGTTGGCATAAACTGCTGAAGCTTTAGATGTAGTTTATGATTATATGTTATCCAGGCATTCATACTCTTTCTATATGAGCTCTCATTGATATATAAGATCAGAATGTGAAAGAACCTGCCATCTCATGGTACCTACCAGTTTTTGTTTTTTTACTTGGTAGTGTTTCATTATATGCCCTACCTTTGTTCTTGGTTTACTTTGAAATTAAGATGCTAGATTGCTTCATATATTTTTACATACTCATAAAGCATACCTATTTATTGATAAAAGATATTTGTGTTAATTTCAGTGATTGCCTGGTACTACTGCAAGTAGGGTAATGTGAATAGCTTGTTGGTATTAGTTGCTTGGTAAGACTGTGAAATACTATTGATCCATTGATATTTTCTGGGGTAATTACTGAATACTGATGGAAGCAATGGAAAAATGTGTACCTGGTCGTAGAAAGATAGATCGTCTGACTGAACTACTTGCAGAATACAACCTTAGAACTAGACCATTCAAGATCAAATGTAAATCTCACTTTATACTCTTTTGTAGGTGTAGTAGATGAAGAGATGGAAGACGAAGGCAGTGATGAAGATCTAGACCTTACTTGAATTTTAAATTGTTGATTGTTGTAGATGCATGTGGCGATTTCTAGGAATGTTTATTATCAAAACATTTTAAAACTTTTGATGTTGAAATATCAAATGTATGTTATTGGTATTTATTATTAATTTATAGGACAATTTGGATTATCAAAAGTTTCATTTTGTATTTATATAAATTTTAGTATTTTATAGTTTATTGTATATATATGTAAAATATTTGTTTACAACAGGGGGCATTATTTTTAATTTAGTTAAATTGTTACAGCTAAGAAAACCGTTGCTATAGGATCTGAAAATTGTTCCAAAATAATATTAGAACTGTTGCAATAGGCAGACCAACCGTTGCCATCGGGATTTCTAACCGTTCCAACTAATAAAACAACCGTTGCCATAGGACCTGCAAACCGTTCCAAAAAATTAACAAGCGTTGCTATATGTTAGTGAACCGTTGCCATAAGATCAGCAAACCGTTCCAAAATAATCTACAAACCGTTGCAGCAGGTATTTCAACCGTTACAATATCTTAAATAAATCGTTGCCATTGCTATTATACCTGTAACGGTTTAGTAGATATAGTAACAGTTTATGACCGTTGCATATAACTTATGGTTACGGTTATTAAACGTTGCAGTTGTTAAGAATAATCATTCCAACAGGAAGAGGGAAAACCGTAACGATAGACAATTCTATAGCAACGGTTCTTGGAACCGTTCCAAAAACCGTTCCATAAACGCTATAGGCACGACAGCTAATGGAACGGGTGCTTAACCGTAGCAGTACATCTATGGCAACGGTACTCTTACCTATTGGAACGGTTTGTCTAGCGTAGCCATAGGTTAATTTTCCAGTAGTGGCCATGCACACTAGGCCCAAAGACAAGCCTGGTCCGCCCATGACTCCCAACCAAAGAACGTCGTAATAACCAAACGAATCTCAACCGTTGAATAAATGAATCAAACGGACCAAATCAAGCGGTTACTTCATAAACCAAACGACGTCGAGTAAAGAAGTGATCTTAGCCGTTCAAAGCGACTGATCAAATGGATGGGACAATATCTCTTTGAAAAGCCAAACGACGTAGTATAGTGAAACAATGACAGCCGTCCAAGCTTAATATCTAACGGACCTAAAAAATCATTCATTTAACCAAACGATACCGTTTTGAGCAAAGGATCCTGGCCGTTGATCTTGATTAATCCAAGGGCCAGGATTACACGAGACACGATGAGTATAAATAATCTTATCTCCCATTCATTGTCATTACATACACACATATACAACCTAACAGAAACCCTAGCCGCCTCTTTAATCTTCTTCTTCCTTTGGTCTCCCATGGAGACCCGCCAGCAAACTTATCACAGACACCTTTTCCAGCTTAGGCGAGCCTCCAACACTTCACCCCTCACCCACAAACCCTCAAACCACCATGAAACCCCACCAAAACTAAAAGCCCCTTGTTCTTGAAACTCCGATCGCCGGAACCCTAGCCAGCGACCTCACTAGGTATGAACCAGCACCTGAAATTAACACCCCAAGACCACCTAGAGGTGATCTATCACCCTATCTGGGTGGTTATTCTCGAATAACCCTAGAACATCTCGAATATATCAAAAAGACTCGCCGGAACCCTACTTTGGCGAGTACCCAAAAATCACCCTACCCCCAAACCACTATATTAAGCCTCTAGACCACCCCCACAAACATTAATAATCGAACCTACAACCTCATCTGAAAGATCCAGTACTCAGACGACTAAAAGTCTTCAAAGTTCTAGAAATCTAGAAAGAAAGAAGAAAAGAAAGAAAGAGGAAAAGAAATAAAGAAGAAAGAAACAAAGAAAAAAAAGGAAAAAACCCGAAAAAAGCTAAGTTTACTATCTTTGCTTCTATTTCTTGATTGCTATATGTCTTAAAATGTTTCTGTAATCGTCTTCTATGTCTACTTGAGCCTATCTCTTCTGCATGCTTAAAGAATAAATATCTATCTCTGTTTGTGTGAATCTTACACATGCCTAAGTCTGCTAAAGTGTTCTTAGGGTTTTTATTGTTTATCACGCATGAATCATGCATAATAAGCCTGTTTATGTGTTTGTTCATCATGCTCTGTCTAAAATTGAGTTTTGGTTAGTTGGAATTCAACCATCATCAAACTTCTCCTCTGAGTTCTGATTAATTGAAAGTTAATTTGCATTAAGGCTATATGTGCAAAATAACATAAAACTAGCTATATTTGTAACTTGATTCATTTGTGAGTCCATTTTGAATCTTTGGATGCTTTTGTAACCTGGGTCATAAGTGTAAAAGTCTTGTGGCTATTTCTGAAAGTTAAGTATGTGGCTGTTTCTGAAAGATAAAGTCTGGTCATTAAGTGGCTATCTCTGTTGTTGAGTGGTTATACTGATTACTTAGTTGTATTTCTATTAAGTGGCCATTTCTGAAAACTATCTCTATTTGTTGAGTGGCTATACTAAGTGGCTATACTTCTACAAAAAGGCTATGTTCTAAATAGTGGTCACATTGTACTAAGTGATTGAGTCCGGACAAATGTTGGCTAACAATGAAAGGGTTTGGGGTTTAGAATTGGCTAAGTCTTAAAACATCTATAATCAGTGGTTACTTATTAAATAATTCTCAACCCTAGTCTACCAGACCTTAAGTTAGGTCGGGTAATTTGGAATAAATATAAAGGGTATAAAAGGAATAGTAAATGGCATTTCTGAAGATTTAATAAAGCCTATAAGGCTAAAAATGACTTTAGTGCCTAGTATTTCTATAATTACTTACAAAATAAAGGGCAAACTGAGCATAATTAAAAGGCATTTGTGTAACAAACCTTAGCAAGTGAGGGTAATTAGGTAAAACACACCTAAAAGAACCCTATAGAATTGCCTAGAACCTTCTAGCAAGGGTTCAAAGGCATTTCGACATAGACTTAATTGACTACACTATAAATAATTAAAAGAATAAGGGGAGGAAAATGAAAATAAATTATTTAAATTTCCCCCCAATTCCTCCCAAAATCATTCTATAAATAGGCTATTAGTGAGCCTGAAAAAGGGCTTACAACATGAGGTTAGAATCTGGAGGTTCATAAGTAAAAAAATTCCATATATTATAGCTCTTAGCTGATTAACTTGGTTGTTTATTTGGGAATTTCTGCGGGGTCAACTCTTTTTCAATTCATCTGGACTTTGCTTGAATTCCTTGATTCTGCTTGGTTGATCTGCTAGATTTCATATTTGGGGTTTTCTATTAGCTGCTCTACTGTGATTGATCTATCTTGTTACTGTTGCTGTTTTGCTGCTATTAGTTGCTGATTATTCTTCTTCTCTAAAGCCCTAGACTCATAGACTTGTTTTGAATCAGGTACACTTCTGCCTCTGGAGATTGTAATCGAGATTATGATGAAGAAATGAAGCTTGATTAATTTTTGATGATGTCATTTTGTATCTTCTATCATTGTTGTAGTTAATTTGTAGATTCCTTTGTAATTCATTAGGAATGGTTGTAATAACTAACAATTATATGAATTCGAGATAAAGTAGAGTAGAGTAGTTCACATAGTAGTTAAACAAAATTCAATCATTAAACTATCACCTAATTCAAATCTGAAATAGGCAAATACAAAAACTAGTACACTTAGATAAATAGGTATAATTCAGAAATTGGACGTATGAACTAGAATATAGTTACTTTTTGTTAGTTACAACTTTAAATCAGGATCGATTTAGTCTAAAAACAAGAGTAAGTAGTCTAGTATTTCAAATTGTACTATCTCCTACCTTCAAAATGATTTATATACAGATTTGCTTTTAGACGTCTGTAATTGTTATCAATTCAAGCATGTTTAGTCAATATTACATTATCATTTTTCCTTTTAGTTAAATAAGTGACAAAATAATCCTGCAACCTAGTATTAATTACCTGAATATCAGAACTTACTATATAGTATAACAACATTGATACAAACTAATGTGCTAGAATTTTAATTAGTTGTTAAATCTTAAAATTAGTAGTGATCAAAAATGTCATTTGGTATGGTCTGAAAATTATTAAGTAGTAATGCTGGATAATAATTGTTCAAATGCTGTTGTTGAAATAATAACTCATGCTTGCTTATATAGTCTGGGCCTAATTGTATATAAAGGCCCAGGTATGGTTAATATGATACATGTAATCTCTAGTAGTAATAATAACATACATTGGGCTACAGATGTTTATCCGTTACAGTATGGACTGTTAAAGTAGTCCAAAGTCCAGCCCCAGTAGTAAATAAATGGCTTGGACCCTGATATCATAGTCTAAAATAACACAAACACAAGATGCAAATTAGGAAGAAAAAAAAATAGAATAGAAAACAGAGTATACGACTAAGCTTGGACTTTTAAAATAAGGGATGAGCCTCGTCTTAAAGATGAAAAGATATACGGGGCCCCCAAATGGACTTTAATATAAAATGTTAGACTTGGAAGGACCGTTTAGCTAATTTCACGGTCTTTCCTAAAATATAATAAGACGTAGACGATATAGGCGCGATTAAAATATACATTCTTAATTCGAGTGCATAGTTATGTGACTCAAATCTCAAATCTCAAATCCTGGCGAAGCTGAAATGCACTAAAGTCACAGGCATACTGGTTGCGATGTGACTCGAAATGCGTTTTCGTAACGTCGCAAGTCTTTAAAAATATCAAAGCAGGACATTAAAAACATTTGTAAAAAGCATATAAAGAAATCAAATAAGACAAATACAGTAGTTGAGCGACCGTGCTAGAACCACGAAATCCGGTAGTGCCTAACACCTTCTCCCGGGTTAACAGAATTCCTTTTCCGGATTTCTAGTTTCCCGGACTGTTAAAACAAACTCATAATTTCCTCGGATTCGGGATTAAACCGGTGACTTGGGACACCATTATCTTCCCAAGTGACGACTCTGAAATTTAAATAAATCTCATTCCGATTGTCCTTAAAGTGGAAAAACGCCTTCCTTGTTGTTATTATTATATCACTTCTTGGGGTGTATTAGTAAATAGCGGGGTGTACTTATTTAAAAAGTAGTAAAAAAAGGAGGTGTGACAACGGTTGGGCAAAACAAAAATCCCAAAGCTCTTGAACAAGATGAAATGGCAAGAAGAATAAGAAGCCTTGAGCAAAACTTGAAAAATATGCAAGGCTTAAGCGGGCAAAAGAGTGTCTCCTATACTGATATATGCATGTTCCCTCACGTGCACTTGCCCGTAGGACTCAAAACACCAAAATTTGAGAAATATGACGGACATGGTGATCCCATCGCTCATCTCAAAAGGTACTGCAAGCAATTACATGGGGCTGGTGGTAAGGAAGAATTGTTAATGGCATACTTTGGAGAAAGCTTGATAGGCACAGCCTCAGAGTGGTACATGGACCAGGACATATCTCGATGGCACATTTAGGGCGATCTTGCCAGAGATTTCGTAAGGCAATTTCAGTATAATATCGACATCGCACCAGACAGGAATTCTTTGTCAAACTTGAAAAAGAAACCCTCGAAAAGCTTCCAAGAATATGCAGTTAAATGGAGCGAGCAGGCATCCAGGGTAAAACCTCTAACGGATGAGGTCGAAATGGTCAAAGTTTTTATTCAAGCTCAGGAAGCCGACTACTTCCAAAATATGATGTCCGCGATGGGTAAACCATTTGCTAAAGCCATCAACATTGGTGAAATGGTCGAAAATGGGTTGAAAACAGGTCGAACTTTGAGCCAATCCGCTATCAGAGCTACCTCCCAAGCCATTCAGGGTGGATCCGGAGGAGTAGCTAGGGGGAATAAGAAAGAAGAAACATCCATGGTGACGTCAAGCTCAAGGCAATACTATACCCCAATGTCTCCTTTCCCAGAAAGACCCCTGCAACATTATTACCCTCTTCGGGAAATGTCCTATATTCCTCAACCGTATGCGGTCATGAATGCTCAACGTTTTGCACGACCGCAACAACATGCTAATAGAAACCAAGCTCTACCTCCCAGAAATAACCCTCCTTACCAAAACCACTACAATCCTCAACCTCCTCAAAATAACTTCCGTCCCCGGGAACCTCCCAGGAGACAAACCTTCACCCCCATCGGGGAACAATACTTTGAACTACTCCCTAAGCTTATTCAAATGGGTCTCCTACAACCCATACCCCCAATAGGTAGAACCCGAAATCACCACCATATTAACGAGGCATCAGATGCGCCTATCATTCAGGGGCAGAAGGGCACGATACCAACAACCGTTGGACATTGAAAAGAGCAGTCGAATATCTAATAGATCAAAGGAAGATAGTGGTAAGGGATGAGGAGGTCCCAAACGTGACTAACAATCCTTTGCATGTTCACAACAATAGGCCATTGATTGGAATGATCTGCAAGGACAAAGAGTTTGATCCTGCTTTGAAGACCATAATCGCCATTTCCAATACAGAGAGAAAGGCTACGACACCCTTGAGGAGAGAGAAAGAGAGAAATAAGATTGAGACTCCTAATGATGAGTTTGAAAAGAAGTTTGAAACCATAACGGAGACCTGGGTGCTCCCGAAAAGTGAGATTCTCTATGTCCCCCGAGGTCGCCAGAGAAACCAAAAGGGTTCAAGTTGAAAAGGAAAATGCCAATGTATGTACCAAAAATGACCTATGTGGTCCGAGGAGCAACTAGACCACCTTGTCTGAATGAACCGTTAGTCATCGAACGTGCACCGCAGAGACCGATAATGGACCCATCCACAGTGCCTTGGAATTATCAACTGACATTGATCACCTACAAAGGCGAAGAGGTCAAAGGAGAACCATCGGGAGATACTTCTGTTGAGAAATACTGGGATATACAGGAAGTAAAGAATGCTACATGAAAGCGCTTCCCAATCAAGAAACCCGTGAGAACTGAAGAAGCAGAGGTCTTTTTCCAAGGGATGAAAATTCTGGATTTCAAGGTGGTTGATCATTTGCGCAAACACTCGGATCAAGTGTCCATGTTGTCTTTGCTCATGAGCTCACCCGAACATCAAAAGATCATGCTGAGGATTCTGAATGAAGCACATGTGCCGGCTGACACTTCTATAGAGCAGCTAGAAAGAATGGCCGAACGATTCTTCGCAGTCAACCAGATCTCGTTTAGCGAGAGCGACCTACCACCAGAAGGAGCAGCGCATAACAAAGCCCTACACCTGACTGTCATGTGCGAAGGTTACTATATGAAAATGGTCATGGTGGATGGAGGTTCGGGGGTAGATATATGCCTACTTTCCATTCTACACCGCATAGGAATTGTAGCCGAAATAATTCGTCCCAACAATGTATGCGTGCGAGCCTTCGACGGGGTAAAAAGGGACACGATCGGAGTGATCAATTTGACCTTGACTATTGGCCCGGTAGACTTCGAAGTAACTTTCCAAGTTTTGGACATGGACACGTCTTACAATTTTCTTGTAGAAAGGCCATGGATTCACGCATCCGAAGCTGTACCCTCCACCTTACACCAGTTGTTAAAGTATGAGCATAAGGGCCAAGAGATTGTGGTCCACGGAGAAGATGAACTATCAATCTACCGAGACCCATCAATCCCATGACTCGAAACAAGAGAAGGAAGCGAACACATAGTCTACCAGACCTTTGAAGTGGTGGTTGCCGATCAATATGAGGAAGGAGACCCTTGTCCCCAACCCTTCCTTTCTAATGCATCAATCATGGTGGCCAAATAAATGATTCGACGAGGTTTCAAACTAGGAAAGGGACTCGAGAAGTCACTGCAGGGAATAACAGAAGCCATCATTCTACCCTCCACTAAGAAACTCTTCGGGATAGTATTCCACCCTACCTCAGAAGACGAAACATGGGTCGAGGAAAGAAAGAAAGAAGGCTGGGTTCTTCCACAACCATTGCCACATCTATACAAGACCTTTGCTCGACCCAAATATGTCGAAGAAGACGATGAGTCGTTCACGGTAGAGGAAATTGAAGATATTTGTGGGGCCTTGAGGAAGATGCTCTATGAGACACACATGGTTCAACTAGGGGAAGGCACAAGCACAACTGAGGTGCTATACGTGGGGGCAAAAGCCAAGCTTCAAAATTGGGAGGCTACACCGTTCTCAGTCAAGCAGGAGTCCGGGTTGACTTGCCCTGCCACCTTTCCTACATCTCGAGTTATCCCAGGGTGTAACTCGGATGTTTTTCTTTATTCAATATTCCTTTTCTTTGCATTTGAAATGTAAACCCTGTTGTTATTTTTCCAAGGAATAAAATTGTGTTCCATCATTAAGTTTTCCTTTTCTGATTTTTGCAATTTTTTCTGTTATCTTGTCTTTTCAATCATAATAATGCGGCTTTAAATAACATGACATGCTTGCGGACTTCACGCTCAGATCTGAACACGCCGCCTAATTTGGAAATAATGAACCAAGAAATAGAATACGATGAAAAAGAGGCTTTTAGGAAAATAAATCGAGAATTGGAACACTTTGAGAATAAACCTAAGCCAAATTTGAATGACACCGAGCCGATTAACTTAGGAACCCCCGAAGAGATCCGAGAGACCAAGATAAGCATCCACACAGATGAGAAAACTCGAGATGCAATAATTTAGCTTTTATTTGAGTTTAAAGATGTGTTTGCTTGTCTTACAATGACATGCCAGGATTAGGGGTCGATCTAGTGGTGCACAAATTACCAATCTACCCTGACTGTCCTCCAGTTCAACAAAAGCAGAGAAAATTCAAGATATCAAAGAAGAGATCACCAAGCAGTTTAAAATAGGGGTAATTCGATTGGTATAGTCTACTGCATGGTTGGCCAATGTTGTTCCTGTGCCAAAGAAGGATGGTAAAACTCGAGTGTGCGTGGACTACTGAGATCTAAATAGGGCAAGTCCTAAAGACAACTTCCCATTACCAAACATCCACATCCTCGTTGACAAACGTGCCAAGCATGAGATACAATCCTTTGTGGATTGTTATGCAGGATATCATCAAGTGTTGATGGATGAAGAGGACACTGAGAAGAATGATTTCACCACACCTTGGGGCACTTACTGCTACCGAGTTATGCCATTCGATTTGAAGAACGCTGGAGCGACATACATGAGAGCCATGACCGCTATCTTCCATGACATGATGCATCAAGAAGTAGAGGTGTACGTGGACGCTGTGATCGTCAAGTCCAGAACTCAGGACGATCATGTCCGAGACTTGAGGAAATTCTTCGAAAGGTTGCGAAAGTACAATTTGAAGTTGAATCCAGCCAAATGTGCCTTCAGAGTCCCATCAGGTAAACTCCTGGGCTTCATAGTTAGTAGGAGAGGTATTGAGTTAGACCCAACAAAGATAAAAGCCATTCGGGACTTACCTCCTCCAAGAACGAAGAAAGACGTAATGAGTCTTTTAGGCCGGCTAAACTACATCAGCAGGTTCATCGCCCAATTGACTGCTACGTGTGAGAATATATTCAAGTTGCTAATGAAAGATGCTGCATTCAAATGGACGGCCGAGTGTCAAGACGCTTTTGACAAAATCAAAGAATAACTATCGAATCCTCCAGTCGTAGTCCTGCCAGAGCAAGGGAGACCTCTGTTGTTGTATTTGACAGTCTTGGAAAACTCCTTTGGCTGTGTGCTCGGTCAGCATGATGCAACGGGGACGAAAGAGCAGCAATCTACTATTTGATCAAGAAGTTCACCAGTTATGAAGTCAAGTACACTTTGCTAGAAAGAATGTGCTGCGCTTTGACATGGATTTCTCAGAAATTGAGACACTACCTCCAAGCTCATACCACTCACCTCATTACCAGACTGGATTCTTTGAAGTACATATTCCAGAAACCGATGCCCACTGGAAGGTTGGCAAAATGGCAAATGCTACTTACTGAGTTTGACATTGTCTATGTCACTCGCACGGCAATGAAAGCCCAGGCATTGGCAGATAACTTGGTCGAAAACCCGATTGATGAAAAGTATCAACCATTGAATACCTACTTTCCAGATGAGGAGGTAAACACAATATAAACAGTCCCTGAGGACACCCATGCTTGGAAAATGTTCTTCGACAGAGCAATAAATGCTAAAGGTGTAGGGATTGGGGCAATTTTGATCTCTCCCGTCGGTCAGCACTACCCAGCTACGGCCATACACCATTTCTTTCGCACAAACAATACAGTTGAATACGAGGCATGCATCATGGGCATGAATATGGTGATTGATCAGAATGTTGAAGATCTATTGATCATGGGAGATTCGGATCTGATTATCAAACAAGCACAAGGTGAATGGGAGACCCGAGTCGTCAAAATCCTCCCTTACCGACATCATGTGGATGATCTTGGCAAGCGATTCACAACGATAGAATTTAGGTACATCCTGCGATGTCACAACGAACTGGCTGACACACTCGCCACTCTAGCTTCAATGCTACCTTATCCAGGCAACGCCCACGTCGATCTTTTGGAAATCCAAATCAAGGAAAGAAATGGTTATTGCAATGTAATCAAGGTAGGGCCAAATATCTGGCCATGGTACTACGATATCAAGAGGTTCCTGAAAACACAAGATTACCCTAAACTTCCTTTGGGAGATCAGAAGAGAACCGTTCGGTGACACACAAATGGTTTCTTTCTGAGTGGCGAAGTTTTGTACAAAAGAACCTCTGATCTCAATCTGTTGCAATGTGTGGACGCCGAAGAAGCCGGGAGGATCATGCAAGAAGTGCACGTAGGAGTGTGCGGGCCTCATATGAAAGGGTATGTTTCAGCCAAGAAAATCTTACAAGCTGGTTATTATTGGATAACTATGGAAAAGGATTGCCTCAACTTCGTCCGGAAATGCCACCAGTGCCAAGTGCACGGAGATCTGATTCATGCACCTCCGACAGAGCTGCATCCTATGTCGGCACCTTGGCCTTTTGTTACTTGGGGCATGGACGTAATTGGACCGATAAAACCAAAGGCATCTAATAGGCACAAATTCTTGGTTGCCATCGATTATTTCACAAAATGGGTCGAGGCCATCACTCTCAAGTCGATCACCAAAAGAGTCGTGGTAGATTTTGTGCATTCAAATCTTTTATGTCATTTCGTCATTCTTGCAACTATCATCACAGATGATGTAGCGAACCTGAATATTCATTTGATGGGGGACATATGCGAACATTCAAAATAACACATAGGAACTCTACTCCTATTCGGCCCAAAGACAACGGTGCCGTCGAAGCAGCGACAAAGACATCAAGAAGATTTTGAGGAAAACAATCCAAAGCTCCAGGTAGTGGCATGAACAGTTGCCTTTTGCTTTACTTGGATACCGCACCATAGTGTGTACATCAATGGGAGCCACCCCATACTTGTTGGTTTATGGAACCGAAGCTGTGATACTGGTGGAAGTGGAAATTCCATCGCTCCGAACCATTGTCGAAGTAGAAATTGAAGACAGCGAATGGGTCAAAACCCGATTGGAGTAATTAACCTTAACTGATGAGAGACGGATGGCTGCGGTCTATCACGGGCAGTTGTACCAACAAAGAATGGCTTGTTCTTACAACAAGAAAGTGCAACCTAGAAATTTTGAAGTCGGCCAGTTGGTTTGAAACACATCCTTCCCCACCACCAGGAAGCGAAGGGAAAATTCGCTCCTAATTTGAAGGGTCGGTACATCATCAGGAAAATACCACCGAGAGGAGCATTGTTTCTGGGCGATGTCGAAGGAAATTATCCCGAAACTGCAGTGAACACAGACGCAGTCAAGAGGTACTATGTCTATGCTTACTCTGATGATGTCTCCTCGCAATTTGAGATGATGAAGGCTTTTATTCCCGCTATCGAAACACTATCCACCCTTTTGCAAACCATTTAGAGCCGGTTGCATTTCTTTGGTTACCCTCTTTAGAATCCAGAACCACCAATAAACCATTCAAAAAAAATCATCAAATGATATTCTGAACTACGTTTTGACTTGATCCCAAAAGGGTACATAGGCAGCCTCTCCCTGAGGTTCAGTCACACCAAACCAAAAATCCAATATTCCCCCAAAAATTAAAACTGGGGCAGATATTATAATGGTTCAGCCATCGAGATCACCAAATGATTCTAAAGTTGTAATCTTATCCACAATTCCTTTTCCCAAAAACCAAGCACAAGTCTTTTGGATCAATTTCCAAAGCATGGACATTAAGAGACATTATCAAAGGAAAGTGAACACTCAAAACAGAAAGGGATAAATGAGATAGTCTTATCGGTGAAAACGTTCGGGTACCATGAGACAGCGAAAGCAGAGAAAACAAAATGAGAGAGTCCGTTTAGTGAAAACTTGCAAAGATCGCTATCGGGCGATGCTGAGAAGAAAAATGAGGGAGGTCAGTTAGCGAAAACTCGTAAAGGGCGCTATCGGCCGGAAAAGATGTGTCTCATCCCTGGAAGTGCTGGCAAGGTTTCCTGGTTCGGAAGTGAGGACCAATGGATTTATAAGAAGCCAAAAATGTTACAGGTCGGGCGTCCAGTCCAAAAAGCATGTCATGTCCATTTGAAGTCAGCATGCACCCCAAATAAGTTTTCTTTTCCCCTAAAAGGGACATTTCTACTTTTTCTTTTAAATTCATCTTTTCCACTCCATATTGGTCTTCTTTCCTTGGAATCTCTTTCATTTTAGCCCCAAACTCCGAAACTTGTTACAAAGGAAAAGGCGGCAGAATTGGTCCCACAGGGCTCCGCCTGACAAAAGTCGAAGAAAGTGCCCCGCCTCAGCTAGTACATTAGTCCAATCCTGACTGACCATTGTTTGCTGACATTCCCTAGAGGAAAAGCCTTTTAAAAAGGAGAGAGGACCGAAGGCAAAGGTCTTGAACAATAGAACGAAGCAAAAATCTAGTGCCCACACGGGCAAATCATCGTGAAGGCCCGAGAGGTCGAGTTCTGTCAAGTTCAGGAGAATCCCCCTTTAAAGATAACAGCAAGGTTATCGACAAAAATGAACAACGGTCCAGCAATCAAGATAATCAAGACCACAAAACCAACCACCATTGTAAACTAACAAATTGCTCTTTGTTGAACGTTTAGAACATGAGCAATCCCGGCAACCATGCAAGAAATGGATACAGCCTGAAAAAGGAGGCAATATACAAGCATGGGAACAGCTTCGTAGCAAAAAATCAAGCAAAGGTAAGTTTGGTCTCTGATTTTCTAGGCAACAGCATAACACGTTGGATCTCCCTAGCATAACCCAAGGAGCCTCTTTTTCTTTTACAAGTCTCGGCATAACCCGATGACCCCGACGGCATAACCCGTCGGACCTAGCAACATAACCCGTTGAATCTCCCTGGCATAACCCAAGAAGTCTCTTTTTCTTTTATAGGTCTCAGCATAACCCGATAACCCTGACGGCATTACCCGTTAGACCCAACGGCATAACCCGTTGAATCTCCTTGGCATAACCTAAGGAGCCTTTTCTTTTCAAGTCTCGACATAACCCGATGACCCCGACGGCATAACATGTCGAATCCCGGCATAACCCGGATCTCCCTGGCATAACCCAAAGAGCTTTTTCTTTTCAAGTCTCAACATAACCCGATGACCCCGATGGCATAACCCGTCGAATCCCGGCATAACCCGGATCTCCATGGCATAACCCAAGGAGCCTTTTCCTTTTGCAAGTCTCGGCATAACCCGATGACCCCGACGGCATAACCCGTCGAATCCCGGCATAACCCGGATCTCCCTGGCATAAACCAAGGAGCCTTTTTTTTCTTTTATAGGTCTCGGCATAACTCGATGACCCTGACGGCATAACCCGTCGGACCCAACGGCATAACCTGTTGAGTCTCCCTGGCATAACCGAAATAGTTGTTTCTTTTCAAGTCTCGGCATAACCCGATGACCCCGACGGCATAACCCGTCAGACCCAACGGCATAACACGTTGAATCTCCCTGGCATAACCCAAGGAGCCTCTTTTTCTCTTTTCCAGGTCTCGGCATAACCCGATGACCCCGACGGCATAACTCGTCGGACCCAACGACATAACCCGTTGAATCTCCTTAGCATAGCCTAAGGAGCCGCCTTTTCTTTTCCATGTCTCGGTATAACACGATGACCCCGACGACATAACCCATCCGACCCAATGGTATAACCCGTTGAATCATTGTGGCTTAAACCAAGGAGCCTTTTCTTTTGCAAGTCTCGGCATAACCCGATGAACCAACGACATAACCCGTTGAATCTCCCTATCATAACCCAAGGAGCCTTTTCTTTTCCAACTCTCGGCATAACCCGATGACCTTAACGGCATAACCCGCCAAATCTTGGCATAACCCTATTATGTCCTAACACCGTCTCGATCCATTCACGAGGATGCACCATCCTGATGTGACCGTTTGAATATATGTCATAACTAACTCACAAAATTTTCCTAGTGCAAACTAGGGCAGAAAAATTTCGTTCATTTGTTCGTTTTGGATATCTTAATGCAGGTTGATCCCAAGAAAGTGCATGGCGCAAGAGGACCTATGGCACAAGTTTCTTTCCAGTATAATAGAAGAGAAGAAGAAAAGAAGTGAGTTTAAACGTCAAGGCAAATGAAAGGGTAAACCGCTAAAAATCTGATGGAGGTCTCAAGCCCCGTCAATCCCTTTTCTACTCAAAATGCTGCAGTAAGAAATAAATACTCACAGCCAGAGAGCATCAAGATTCAGATCAAAGTATGCGGCAGGAATCAGCTAAGACTCAAGATCAAGTTCCAAAGAATCATAGATAGGAATCTTGTAACTCATAGTTGATAGGCATAACTAGTTTAATTTCAATTTTTATTTGATGTAATAAGGAGATCAGTAAGCAGCAGCAGCAATAGTGGCAACAACAAAGTCATAGTCCACGGTAGTCACAGCTACCAAAACTTCCCGAACTGCATTGACCTGATTCCTGTTTAGCCCAGGATATGTAGGAGGCCTCCCAAAGCAAAGGCACGGTCAAGATCTTTCAAAAATGCTTCACACGGAGTACTCGAACGGGCAATAATCGCTCGTATCCGCTCATTTATCTTTGCACGAAAACCGTTCATTTTTCCGGGCAAAGAGGGGCAGCTGTGAGCACGTGAGTTTTGTCCCGCAAAAAAATAACTCCCAAAAATTTAAAAATAAATGTTTTAAACTGTTGTGTGTGATTTTTTGAATTTTGTGTAATTTCTTAACTATTATTTGCATTTTTTCTATGCGTTTTATTTGTAAACTAATATAAAACACAAAAATATGTTGCATTTACCCTTTGGTTTTATTAGGAGTAATTAAGTTTGTGTCACAAAATATAATCACAAAAAATAATACACTTTATATTGAGCATTTAAAGTCTAGTTGTGTCAATTATATTTTAATTAATATTTAACTATGAGTGTCAATTGTTAGAAGAAATTAATTAGTATTTGTTTAAATTATTTTTTATTTCTATAACATAATCTAGAATTTTGGTTAATAAGTTAGGAATTAAGTAGCAAAAGAAGAAAGAACTAGGAAACAAGGCCAATCGGACAAGGCTCAGCACCCTTCCAAGTCAAACTTCAAGCCCTGCTACCTGGCCCAAGAGACCCTGATACTGTGACGTCCAAACGACGTTGTATATGTCATGCCACTCGTGAGCCGTTGGATCACACCTATCCAACGGTTAAGATTAATCCTTCCCATAACCCGTCTAACTTGTTACCCATCTCGACCCACCCGGTATTAAACCAAACAATCTCGTTTTTCACTAAATGATCCCGTCTATCCCCCCATCATTTAATCCAAGCCGTTCAAATTGTTTGATCGAACGGATCGGATTATTTGATTCCATTTCTATATACCCAAAAACCCCAAAACCCTTTGCCCCGCCTTATTCCCAAATGTCCCATCCTCTATCTGTCTCACCAGAACCAAACACGCCTTAAGAACCCTAGCTAGCTGCCACCCTCCCCTTCACCTTAAACCCGGTGGCGACGATGCGGGTGACTACAAAATTAACACCAAGACATCCCCGTTACACCCTGAACTCAGATCCATAAGCCCCTTCCTTAGAATCTAGCCAGGGCTCCTCGAATATTAATTTTGTGTCAAGAACCCTAGCCGCCGCCATAAGACCCCAATGGCGGCGCTCTCCCTTTGACTCCCAAATTCATACTAAGTCACCCCTGACCTCCCCAATCACCAAACTACCACTGATTTGATTCAAATCCGACTCGAACCCCTCGAACCCCAATCCGAGCCCATAGAACCCTAGAAAGAGTTCAAGCCCGTCTGAAGATTTTTTTGAGGTTTCAACATGCTTTAGTCGTAGTGTTCTCACTTGAGAACACTCGATTAAATCCCGTTTTGCCTTAAAATTTCAAGTTTGAGTTTGGTCCAAAGCCCGTGTTTGTTCCTGATGTTCACTCTTGAGGTATTTCTGCTTCTATCGTTAGTTAGTTATTTGTTGGTTCTTTTAGTATTTCATTTTTCTTAGATTTTTTCTTTTAGTTAATATTTATGCTCTCCTTTCCAGTAGACCTTTTATTTGGTCATTTCTTTCTGTTTGTTCGTCAATTGCAATGAGTTGTGTGTTTGGTTTGTCTGAGTTAAGTCTAGTAATTGATTCATATCTCTGGTCCCCGAGTCTGCCCGTTAAACCATGAATCACAAATTCGTAGATCGAGTATTCATTATCGATTATATGTGTTGTACTTGACTAACGAATGTCGTCGTTTAATTTCATAGGTCTGTCGCTTGAAACTTTGGACAGTGATTAGCACTGTTAATTTGGTCCAAAGTCACTATTAAATTAAAGTTTTTATCTGTTTGTGATTTTAAATTAGGGTTGGATTGTGTATGGTTGTTACTTTAATTAGGAGTCAGAAAATTAATAGTTAAGATGTTCAAAAATGCATTGCACATGGGGTAAGTTAGTGAAACCTGCAAGACAGCAAAGTATTCCATTTAATTGTTGAACTTTATAGTTTTAAAATCAAACCCATTCTTAAACAATTATGAGTGAAAAAAAGAGGGGATATTACGGATGGACACTATTAAAAAAATTAAAAGGGGGCTGCAAGGCTGGATTTGAGGCTATAAAAAAGAGAAATTTTCAGAACAAAGGGAGAACAATTTTTGGACATCTCTTCGGGCAGTAGAAAAAGTGGAATTTTACTCAATTCTTGGAGAATCTGGTTTGGTCTTGAAAATCTGTTTAAGTGAGTTCAAGAGTTTTAAAATTGAAACATTTAAAAGAACTTTGAAGTGACCAACTCTTAAAAATTCAAGTTGGTCTTAGTTCTTTGTTCGGTTCAACCATTCCTGAAATTTCTTACTATCCGTTTGGCTATTGTTTCTTTGGTCTCTTCCTTGAATCTGTTTTGCTGCTGGTTGTTGTTTGCTGTACTACTGATCCTTCATTCCTCATCTCCGTTTATTCAAATACCAGCTACACATCTCTGGGACTGTCTATTTTGCTGCTGGCAATGAAATAAAAGCAGACTTTAAGCCCTGCTGTGAGACTATCATGGGATTGATCCTGCTAGCTAGTAAAGTAGATTGAGACTGTTTTGTTGTAATAGAAATTGTACTGTTAATCTTGAAGGTTTGCGAGTACACTAATTCTTTCTTTACTGTTAGCCTTAGGAGTACAAACTTGAATATATTCCAACTCAAGAATTAATTCCAGACTCCACTTGTACCTAGTAATTGACAACCAGTTATTATGTATAATCCAATTTTTGCCACGCTTTAGTTGAAAAATATTTCATAATAATGTTCTGTTTATTCCCTTAACCGCCTGCTCCATGGTAATCAACTAGGAAGGTTAACCTAAATAATAAATCAAAACGTTCCCTATATCATGTTTACGAATGCGGTATAGCAGGATAATCTGATTTGAGTTAGAGTTAATCCAAACATGATACAACAACGACCACACTTTAAATCTCATGAACGACACATGTTGGTATAAGTTATAACTAAGACAAATAAGGATTACATGTAATCAAGTTCTCAGTAGTCCCTTTTGAAGCATGATTTAAAGTAACTCCGTTACACACTAGGCCATCTTGTGTTTAAAATTTTGAAAAATACAAGTTTTATTTTTATTTTTAGGGAATAAAGCGGTTAAAGGTTGATTAAAAGCACATAGGTTATAACATGTATTAAAATTAGATATATTGGCCGTTTATAATAGTTTAAGCGACCGTGCTAGAACCACGGGATACGAGGGTGCCTAACACCTTCCCTCGGGTCAACAAAATTCCTTACTTAAAATTTCTGGTTCACAGAATTCATTTGGAAAGTCGAAATTTCCTCGATTCGGGTTTTAAATAAATCGGTGACTTGGGACACCTTAGTATATCCCAAGTGGCACCTTTGAAATAAATAGAATAATCTCGTTTCTAATATTGTCACTTAAATTGGAAAAACTCCCTCGCACATTTTACCCTCCCGGGGTAAGGTGCGCCAAAAGGAGGTGTGACAGTGACTATATGGAAATAAAAGGGGCCACTGCTTGGATAGTAGATCATTCGAAGTTCATTACTAAATAAGAGGTTTCAGGAGATTTATTGAGCCTGTCATCAGGTCTAGAGTATATCATTACTTTGGGAAAGCTTGAGGCCCAAAAGCGTTGCTAAAGATTAAATAAGAATTAGAGTTCACACATAATAATACTAAAGAAATATAATTAGGAATATGGAAAATTAAGCCATAAATATGAAATTGAATCCTGAGTTAGGTAGCGAGTTAAAGCTAAAAGGTTTTATTCTTTTGTTTGAATTCGGACTAGAATTTGAGATTCAAATTTATATTCATGAATTAATTGGTCATTTGAGACAAATAAATAGAGAATTTTAGATTGTTAGTTTGGCCTTTAATAATAAAATGAGACGAGCCTCGCCAAATCAACTATACAATTGTGGGGCCCTCATTAATTACTTAATTGAAAAAATGATTAGTATTCGGGATAGGCCGTTTAGCAAATTTCACAGCCTTCCCAAAATATAATAACACGTTAGCCGCTTTAGGTGCGTTTTTTAAATAAAATTACCTTCCTAAACACAAGTATGCTCCCAAATCCAAATCCGAAAAACATTGAATAAGAATGTGTCGAGGATCCGGGTGAATTTCATGTGACGTGATCCGAAAACATGTTCTTAAATGACGTTCACTTTCTTAAATAAATTAATTGACAAAAAGCGGTAATTAACTATCAAATTACATAAATATGATAATATGTATAAAAAATCATAGCCAAATATATCAGTTGAGCGACCGTGTTAGAACCACGGAACTCGGGAGTGCCTAACACCTTTTTTCGGGTTACAGAATTTCTTACCTGGATTTCTGGTTCGCGACTGTTAAACAGAGTCAAACCCTTTTTCTCGATTTGGGATTCAAACCGGTGACTTGGTACACCATAAATCTACCAAGTGGCGACTTTGAATCTTAAATAAAACGAATCCCGTCTCGATTGTCCTTTAATTAGAAAAACTACTTCTTTATTATGTCCCTTCCCAAGGGTGTAGTAAAGCCTTTAGCGGAAAAAGGAAGTGTGACAGCTCTGGCGACTCTGTTGGGGATAAAGAACTCAGCACTTCGGTTCATGGTTCATGAATTTGAGCTCAGTTAAATTGTTGTATTTGGCTTTATTTGGTTTTGATACATGTTCCATGCTTTACGTGCTAAATATTTTTACCACTTTAATATTTGTTGAATTGTATATAAATTATAGCGAATCCCTCCCTCTTTCTGAGTCTTCTACATCATGGAGAAGGGAGCAGTTCGTGTAGATTCTCTTCTGTTTAAAGTCTTTTTCCAAATTTAGAACAAGGTTTGGATAAGTTGCAAAGCCGAGCGAGCTTATATATCACCGGTACGCTGCCTCCACCTCGACCCGAGTTGTTCGCTCGGGTAAGCCAGGTCTAGGCCAATAAACCTAGGGTTTAAACCTAGATAAACAATAAACTCATGCGGATCCCTAGTAGGACGCTTATTTGCATCATGTGCATTTGGACTTAGGGGACTCGACACAGGGGTTTGGTCCGTCTAGGACAGGTGACCCGAATTAAAATGACCATCCTGATGCATATTACGTGCTATTCGCATTTATTTGTTCGGCTCCGCATGTTGACCGATTTGTATACAATGAGCGAAAAAATGTAAAAATAGCAATGTTAGGATTAAGGGAGGATAACCGAGTTATTGTGAAAAACTCAATGCCCAAATAGAACCAAAATGCTGTCGGATTTTTAAAATATAAAAAAAATGGAAAAAGAGAAAGTATTTGAAACAAAAAGTGGAAAGTAATTTGTTGGTCAAAAATAGTTTTGATTTTGGCCAATCAACCCTAACTACGCTGTTTTGATTATCACCAAGTGTGAAATACGTAGGCAACCATTGACGGGTCCAACCACACCTTTTTGCAAAAATAGCCAAAAAATATCAAAATTTTGATTTTGTTATAAATAAGTCGGGGGATGCTATTCTTGTTTAAAATAATCCAAATGTCCCTCAAAAGGACGTTGGAAGGCCATTTTTGCAAGAACAACCACTTTGAGTCAACTTTAAATAGTTTGCGGGCACAACCTTAAAATCTCCCTTTCGGAAGTGCTGAAAGGTTGTATTCGCAAAAATAAAGTTTGGTCATTTATCAACTTTTATACAGAATAACCACTTTGTCAAATAAGCCATTACATGTCCGATTTTGCTAAAATAACCACTATTGGCATTAAAACATTTTCAGTCTTGCACTGGCCTGTGGTGATGCTGAGTGATGCCCCATGCACCCCAGCATGAGAAATTTTTATGTAATTTTAATCATTGAGTATGTAGATTTTTAAACAAAATTTTTGCAAAAATAGCCATTTTTCCTTTAGTCATTAAATTCCATCAAATAAATGTGCAGGATGAATTTGTATGACATCGAAACCTTCTTAGTCTAAGTGAGATACCCCTTAAGCTCCATATGTGGTGGGATGACCTCGGAGAGGACAGCAAAAAATCAGTGCTAAATATTCTGGGTGGCCTTGTGGGACTTATGAACATAAAACCGAGAAAACATATTGCTGAAGCATTAATAACGTTTTGGGGTCCGACTCGAAATGTCTTCAAATTTTCTGATTGTGAGCTCACACCAACGTTGGAAGAAATAGCAAGGTATGACGGTGTTAATGGAAACATGCGAAATAGATATCCCTTGTCACCAAGATCAGTTACACTCCACAGGTTTTTGGATTTGGTGAGTATCAGTCGGGATGTCCAAGAACCGTGTCTAGAGGATGGATGTTGAACTTTGCATCTTTTTTATCATCGATATGGCAACCTGAGGGATTTCAAAAAACCTAACACCGACCTGTAACATGCTGTTAATAAAGAAAAATAGGATGCTCGGCAAGGGTAAGCATTTTGGTGGCTTTTCTAGGAATCATACTTTGCCCAAGGAAAGATGGAAATATAGACCTCAGGTTAGTAGGAATGGTGGATGTAGCTATGAAGAAACCAACTAGCACGGTGGTTTCCTTGATTGTAGCAGAGATATATCGGGATTTAACTAAGTGTCGGGAAGGAGAGAAATTATTTCATGGGTGTATCTCTTATTACAGATGTGGATTCAGGAGCATCTATGCCACCGCACGGGATACATGAATTTCGGGTTGATTGGACTTAGTTGCATCAATGAGTATGAAACTCGGGTCACGGGCATTAAATTTCCCTAAGGTGTTGAGGCTTGGACATCATGTTTGAGATCTTTAAATGCGGATAAGGTTGAGTAGGCTTATGGGTGGCTTCTCGCTACCGAAGTTATATACACTTCAGCAAAAGTCCCATATATTCTTCTAATGGACATTCACAGCAGACAACCTTATGCACCTTATAGGGTCTTGGGACAATTTAGAAGGTTCCAACTAGTACATATTGATGAGGATTGGAGTGAACAAATTATCGAGTTGGGTCCCAAATCTACTTTCCCGGAAGCAAGAATTAGAAAGATATGGAATGAAAGTCAGTTTCTGCAACCTGACACCATGATAAAGGATCGGGCAAGGGGTGAAGTGGATCCTGAATATTTGACATGGTTCAACAAAAGGTTTCAAATTCCTGGGAGGCCTGCTAAGAGGCCTCATGTACATCAGTTTACTGATGGAGCTCGAGTCCAATAGGATTGATTAGCAAAGGAGAAAGAATATCGGGCTAAAATTGGGGCATTAGAGCAACAGGTGATGGACCTTCAATTTGAGAAAAGTGTGCAAATTGCGGCGGATAAAGGGGAGAAGAAGAAATTAGCCCAGGAAAACGAAGCTCTAAAGGAATAGATTCACCAAATGAAAATCAATGCTAGAAATCGAGAAAGAAGTGTGTCTGATGAAAGGTTGATCAAGCGGTTGAAAAAGCAAGTCTCGGATTGTCAAGAAGAGTTAGAAAAATCAAAAAGGAACATGGTGAGACTTCGATCACACTGGGCCAAGAAAACTGAGGAAAAAGCCCAGTATGTATAACAGTTGAAAAAAGATTATGAAGAGACCATTGCCAACATGAGAAGAAAAGTGAATGCTCGGGAAGAAAAAACGGCCCGTTTAGACAAAGATGTTCAGGCTGAAAAGGCCCGTTGTTATGAAATGATTGCTGAAATGCAAAAAGAATTAAAATTGATACAAGATCATCACCTCCATGATTCTCAAGCTTGAGGCCTGGGCTCGACAAATAGGCCAACTTCTCCAAGAAAAATGCAAAATTTGGGAAAAGATTCGGGTATTACACGCTATGTTGTTAAAAGATGGCAGGAGTGGGAAAAGATGGGCTATGCCACTTCTTCTGCAACAGTGATGGTATTTGTCCGATAAGTTATGAATGATTTGGAGCAATAACAAAGGGTTCTTGCGAGTCGGCCCGCGACGATGCCGAAAGATGCCCTGCGGGCCCCAGGGTTTGATGTTTTGATGTACTCTTAAAAAGAAAAATCATAGTTAAGTTTTGAGTCTGTATTTTGATTTTGAAAATGAAAATAATAGCTTTGTATTGATGTAATTAATTCTCATTAATGAAAATTTGAAAATTCCCAAATATTGTATTTTTATTTTCCTGTTTTTGATTTTATCTGATTCAGGCACAGTTACGATATATAGGAAATTTTTATCAGACCAATCGTAACCATATGAAAAATACAAGTCAAACAACAGTGAAAAATAAAAGGAAAAGTGGAAAATAAAAAGAAAGAAAAGAGAAAGAGAGAAGGAAAAGCCGAAACAAAAGAAAAAGCGAAGTAGAGAAAAGGCGAGAATAAAAGAAAAGCCATAATTGAGAAAGCCGGGATGACGCGCGCGGTCGAGCTATTTCATATTAGATACCAATAATTTTGTAGGTGCATCCATGCTCCAAATGTGCGATTATATGATTGATAATGCCCTAACCACTAATAACGTTGTTGTTGTTGGTGAGTCCAGATAGGTGGTTTTAGCTAGCTGGCTTTCTGGCAACTCATCCATATAATACCCGCACCAAAGATATGTCGAAAATGGTTAGCCAAGAGATCGAAGCAACTATTGTTGATCCAGCTAGGGATGAAGAAATAGTGGATGTTAATGCTATGAAAGAAGAAATGTACAACCTGAAACAACAAATGGCCAAAATGTACCAGGCATGGGCGAAAGGACAACCATTTCCAACGTATCTTGCCAATCCCGCCTATGTTCCGCCACCAGTTAAATCACAACATCCTCCTACCATAAATTCTTCCCCGGCCTACCCTACCTATCCACCATATTATATAACCACTTCTCAAACACCACCACCTCTACCACTAAAGAAAATCCCATCACCTCCACCACCCGTTGCTCCTGTGTACGTGGCTCCTCCACCTGTCATGTTACAGAAATCAGCAAGTGAACCTTTGTTCCACACTCAAGAAAACCATTGCTATCCACCCGAGCCCACTTTTAGACCTCGTGAGCCTTAAACTTATACTCCTCTCATTGATATATCTGAAGAAGAGAACCTTTATAATAACCTCGAGTAGGAGGAGATGATACGCAAAGTAAAAATCCTGGATCAATCGTTCCGAAACATGCAAGGTCTTGGAGGACAAGTAAGTGTTGCTTATAAATACTGGTGATTGTTTCCAGAAGTTCAACTACCTGTGGGTTTTAAATTGCCAAAGATTGATCTTTAGGATGGGCATGGTGACCCCGTGGCTTATTTGGGGGAGGGGGTTGTAGCAAAATGAGGGGTGCTGGAGGAAAAGATGAATTACTAATGGCATACTTCAGCCAGAGCGTCAGTGGGTCAGCTTTAGAGTGGTATACTACGAAAGATCACACCCGATGGTATACATGGGATGACCTAGCCTAAGCCTTTGCAAATCATTTTCTGTATAATTTAGAGATTATTCTCGATTGTCTCTCATTGACCAAGATTGAAAAGAAACCTGATGAAAGTTTTAGGGAATATGGATTTCGATGGAGAGAGCAGGCCGTGAGGGTCGATCCGCCTATGTAAGAGGGTGAGATTGTAGATTATTTTTTGCAGGCCTTAGAGCCCAATTATTACGGCCATCTAGTGTCAGTTGTTGGAAAAACTTTCAATGAAGTCATCAATATGGGAAGCATGGTAGAAGAAACATTGAAGTCCAACAAGATTATGAGTTAGTCCGCAATAAAAGAGACCACCCAAGCCATCCAGACTGGCACTATAAGGGTTTTGGGAAAGAAGAAGAAGGAAGAAGTTGCCGTGGTGGAGTCTAAGACATGGTCCAGGGCTCCTTTCCCCTTATTATCATCAACCCCATCCACATCACCAACCCTACCCACATACACCATACGGCCTACCACAACATTACTATATACCTCCCGTTCCCCACTTCTCAGTTCACCACGCCCAAATTTATCATCAACCATAGGCACCCTGGAATGCACCTACTCTTCATAACACCTATCATACCCAAAATGCATACCTACCTCCCAAAACATACAAAAATCCTAGTGGAACTTGTTCCGACCAAACCTCGCTACTAAGAATGACAGATTGCAAAACAAAAAGACTTTCACTCCGCTAGGAGAATCTTATACCAGCCTATTCCACAGGTTGAGGCAACTTGGAGTGTTAAACACCATTGAGCCAAAAATACCAATCCCTCCACCGATGAACCTGGGCCATTCAGTCAGTTGTGAATATTGCTCAGGGGCTCCGGGACATGATACGTAGAAATGTTGGCATACTTCTATTTAGGAACTTATTAATACCAGAAAAATTGAAGTACATGCTCCAAAAAATCCAAACATCATGCAGAATCCATTACCAACTCATCATGAGGCGCACATGATCGAGTTAGTGCAGAAGGGAGAATACAAGAAGCCATCGCAAACGGTGATGATGATTAAGGCGAGTGAAAGTAAAGCAAATGAGAAGTCAATCGGTGGGAAAGCATTGGTTGTAGTGGAACAGGTGATCAATGAGCTAATGTTGATAGTGAAGCCAGAACCTGTTAAAATGACAATACCAGGAGCAATTGTTAAGCCCGTATTGGTTGTAAAGGGCGCTAATACAGAACCGATTATCATTAAACTGGCAGTTCAATTGCTTGTAGTTAGTAAAAATGTTGTACCATGGAATTATGAACGGTTAAGTGTTATGTATAGAGGAAAAGAAGTTAAAGAGGAAGTATACAAAACGCATGGGTTGACTAGATCAGGGAGGTGCTTTTCCCCTGAAGAATTGAGGAAAATTAAATCAGCTAGAGACAATGCGGCACCAGTGAAGAAAGCTATTATAGAAGAGGAAGCTGAAGAGTTTTTGAAAAAGATGAAAGCACAGGATTATTCAATTGTGGAACAATTGAGAAAAACCCCAGCGCAAATCTCGTTACTGCCTCTACTGATCCATTCGGATGAACACCATCGGGCATTGATGAAAATTCTAAATGAAGCCCATGTGGCAGAGAAGATTACTATGAATCATCTAGAGAAGATTGCAAACAAAATTTTTGAGGTTAATAGGGTAACATTCTTAGATGATGAGTTGTCAATGGAAGGAACTGAACACAATAGAGCCATGTACCTCATAGTGAAATGTGAGAATTATGTGGTCACTGAGGTGTTAATTGATAATGGGTCTAGTGCCAACATTTTCCCTCCATCTACTCTAGAAAAGTTGAAGGTTGACAATGAAAGAATTCATAAGAATAGTATATGTGTACGGGGATTTGACTGTGGATGGAATAATACAGTGGGAGATATTGTGCTGGAGCTCACAATAGGACCTGTGGAATTCACAATGGAGTTCCAAGTGCTTGATGTTGTTGTGTCTTATAATCTTTTATTGGGTCGACCATGGATCCACGATGAAAAAGCTGTGCCATCTATGCTGCATAAGATGGTCAAATTTGAATAGGATCGGCAAGAGATCGTGGCCCATGGGGAGGACGATTCTTGCAATGTTATTACACCCTTCGAGGATGTTGAAGATGATAAGGGTCCGTGGGTGTACCAAATTGTGGATACAGTGACAATTGCTAAAATCCGGAAGGGGAGTATGTTCCTATGCATAAGGTGGCTTCCACATCTATTATGGTGGCAACAGAGATGTTAAGGAATGGATTTCTGCCCGTAAAAGGTTTGGGAGATTCACTACATGGCATTATACAACAAGTGTCTCTTCCTGGTAATATTGATAATTTCTGGTTAGTCTTTATACCCCACTGCTACTGACATAAAGAGAACCAGAAAGATGAAGAAGAGAGTGTAGACCCTCCCAAAACCTATTCCTCGCCTCTCCCGTTCTTTTGTCTGGTCTGGTGCTAAAAGACGCCCAATAAAAGTAATGCCCAGCTCTGTGGTGATAGAATCTGACAAGGAATTGATCGAAAGGTTTGAAAGGTTGTTCGATGAAGTAAATATGGTTGAAGTAGGCGAAGGTCAAAGCAAAATCGATGTGCAGTTCGTAGGATCTCAGGCCAATCTTAATAACTGGGAAGCTACTCCCCTTCCAACTCGGAAGGAGTCGTGGTAGTTAGTTTTTGATTTTCTTTTGAGTATTAAATCAGGATTATTTCCAATGTTGTAATTCGGATTTCTATGTTCCATCCCTTTAGATGAGTTAAACCTTATTATCTTACAATTTCAATGAAATGCAATTTCTTTCTCTCTTTATTCCTCATAGCCTTTATTTTTGTCTTTCTTTTCCCTTTCTTGTACAGTCCATTTTATGCTGGTTTCAATGATGTGTCATGCATGAGGAGTTCCCGACCTAGTCTTGATACGAATGTGAAATAGTAATACAAAATTGAATGTGATGATGAGGTGGAGTATGATGTCGAGGAAGCATTGGAAGAAATCAGTAAAGAATTAAGTCAATTTGAGGAAAAACCCAAACCTAACTTGAATGACATTGAGGCAATTAATATAGGGGATCAGGAAAATGTCCGGGAAACAAAAATAAGCGTCCATTTGGAAGCCCCGCCCAGGGAATAGATGATCAAGTTGTTGTTTGAATACAAAGATATTTTTGCATGGTCATACGATTGATATGGCGGCTTTGAGTACTGATTTGGTGGTCCACAAGTAGCCCACTTATTCGGAATGTCCTCTTGTCAAGCAAAAGCTGAGGAAATTTAAGACATATATCAGGGTGAAAATCAAAGAAAAAGGCAACAAGCAGTTTGAGGCGAAGGTCATACGGGTTACCCGATATCCCACCTGGTTAACCAATGTCGTGCACGTGCCAAGGAAAGATGGAAAGAGTAGAGTGTGTTGAAGTGATCTCAATAAGGCGATCCCAAAAGACAACTTCCCATTGCCAAACATCCATATATTTATTGACAATTGTGCCAAACATGAGATTGGTTCTTTCGTGGATTGTTATGCGGTCTATCACCAGATTTTGAAGGATGAGGAAGATGCGGAAAAGATGGCATTCAATACTCCTTGGGGAACCTACTATTATAGGGTTATGCCGCTTAGGCTGAAGAACGCAGGGGAAACATACATGAGGGCGATGATCACTATGTTCCATGATATGATACATCAGGAAATTAAAGTTTATGTAGATGATGTAATTATAAAGTCAAGAAAGTGGTGTGATCATGTTAAAGACTTGAGAAAGTTCTTCCAGAGGCTCCGTAGATACAATCTCAAACTCAATCCGGCAAAGTGTGCATTTGGAGTCCCATCAGGGAAGTGGTTGGGGTTTGTGGTAAACCGATGTGGTATTGAATTAGACCCATCCAAATCAAATCCATCCAAGAATTGCCTCTGACAAAGAGCAAGAAAGAGGTAATGAGTTTGCTTGGCAGGTTGAACTACATTAGCAGGTTCATTGCTCAGCTTACAGCGACTTGCGAGTCTATCTTTAAGCTGCTGAAGAAAGATGATGCGATCAACTGGAGGGATGAATGTCAGATTGCATTTGACAAAATTAAGGAGTATCTGGCCAGTCCACCTGTATCGGTTCCGCTAGAGCCGGGAAGACCCTTGATTCTTTATCTGACAGTGTTGGATAATTCTTTGGCAAAATGGCTGCCTAACCACTTAAACTTGTTACCGATTTTAAAGCCGATATACAAACTTTAAATTTTCCCATTTGAACACTCCAACTTGACAAAAATGGGGAATAATAAATACTTTTGACTGTTGACCATGCTTACGTGGAAGCACTACATCTGACATGGCTAAACTGTGTGCAAATCACGCTACCAAGGCACGTGAATAGTATTGTTTTTACTTAAAAAATTAGAATTAGAATAAAATATAAATAAAAAAGAAAAAAAAGACTTTTCCAATTTTTTCATCTTCGTGCAATGGACGGAGCTGAAACGAAGCTAAAATGGGATCCATGAAAAATGACCACAAACACGACAAATCTTGGATGGAGCTGAAACGGGACCCATGAGCAACGACCACAGACAACCTTGAAGCTCACCGAAATTATCGAACTAAACCAGAATGATATAATCTAAACTCCGGCTGGTTTTTGAGTTTATTTGGGTCTAATTTGGGGTTTCACTAATCTTGTTTTGAAAGAAGCCTATTGGTGGTTAAGGAACGGTAGAGTTTCTCATTTTCCAACGAACTAGGTTGAAGACAATGATTGCTGCTATGGTGTTTTGGAGTCGAGGTCGCTAGTTTAGGGGTTGGTTTTTGGGGCTGCTTTTAGCTATATTTGTGCTTGTTTACTGGTGCTTCAAGGTCCATTCATGCTTACGAAATGGAGTTCTTAAGTGAAGGTTAGATAAGATGAGTTTAAGCACCTTGCGCATTCATTTTTGCCTCGCAGAAGTTCTACTGCTCGTCGGAGGGGATAATTCAAAAAATGGGAAATAACAATGGGGCCTACAAATAACACATGGCAAATAATAAATGGATGTGTTGTACATGTCAGCGCAATTGACATACACGCTCTGGTGGATGTGTTTATTAGTATTCGTTTTGTCAAATTTGAGTGTTCAACTGGGAAAATTCAAAGTTCGTATATTGGCTTTAAAATCTACTACAAGTTTGAGTGGCTAGGAAGCCATTTTGCCTAATTCTTTTGGCTGTCTAGTGGGGTAGCAAGATGTTATGAGAATGAAAGAGCAGGCAATTTAATACATCATCAAGAAGTTCACATCTTATGAATTAAAATACAATCAACTGCAGAGGACATGCTGTGTTTTGACCTTGGTAGCGCAGAAGTTGAAACATTATTTGTCAACATATATCACCTATCTCATCGCATGGTTGGTTTTGTTGAAGTACATTTTTTAGAAGCTCAGCCCACAGGGAAGCTTGCTAAGTGGAAAATCCTGCTCACGGAATTTGATATTGTCTATGTGACCCGTACTGCGATGAAAGCACAAGTAGTGACTGATCACCTAGCGGAGAATCCGGTTCATGATGAATATGAACAATTGAAAATGTATTTTCCTGATGTGAAGGCAATGTATATTGAGGAACCATAATAAGATAAAAAACCTGGGTGGAGGTTGTTCTTTGATGGGGCTTTCAATAACAAAGGCGTTGGGATAAAAGCAGTACTTATTTCAGAGACAGAGCACATTACCCTGTTATAGCTCAGCTTCGCTTTTACTGAACCAATAATATGGCTGAATACGAGGCATGTATCTTGGGATTGAGGATGGCTACTAACATGGGTGTCCAGGAGATCTTGGTCATGGGTGAGTTGGATCTTTTGGTACACAAAATTCAAGGAGAATGGGAGACACGAGACTTAAAGCTCATACAGTACCAATAATGTTTGCATGAACTTTGTCAACGGTTTCAGTCAATAGAATTCAGGCACATTTCAAGGATTCAAAATGAAGTTGCTAACGCTTTAGCCACTTTGGAGTCAATGTTTCATCATCCGGATAAGGCTTATGTGGATCCATTGCAGATTCAGGTCCGAGATCAGCATGCCTATTATAATATAGTAGAAGAAGAGCTTGATGGTGAACCATGGTTTCATGATATTAAAGAATACATCATAATGGTAGTATATCCGGCACAAGCCACATGGGATCAAAAGAGAGCTATTAGACGCTTGGCAAGCGGATTTATTTTCAGCGGAGGGGTTCTGTACAAAAGAACTCCAGTTCTTGGTTTATTGAGGTACATGGATGCTAAACTAGCTACAAATATCATGACCGAGGTATATGCGGGAGTTTGTGGACCCTATATGAGTGGGTATGTGTTGGCAAAGAAGATTCTCCGAGCAGGTTATAACTGGCTTACTATGGAATGAGATTGCTCCAGTTTTGTGCGCAAGTGTCATCAATGGCAAGTACATGGAGATTTGATCCATTCTCCATCATCTGAGTTGCATACAATGTCAACACCATGGCCCTACATTTCTTGGGGGATGGATGTCAATGGGCCAATTGAGCCAGCAACATCTAATGGGCACAAGTTTATTCTAGTAGCCATTGATTACTTCACCAAGTGGGTTGAAGCGAAAACTTTCAAATTGGTGACCAAAAAGGTAGGTCGATTTTGTGCATTCAAATATCATTTGCCGATTTGGAATTCTGAAGGTAATTATCACAGATAATGGTGCCAATCTCAACAGTCATCTGATGGCAGAGACATGTGAGAAGTTTAAAATCACATACCACAATTCCACACTATATCGTCCAAAGGCGAATATAGCAATCGAGGCAGCTAATAAGAACTTCAAGAAAATACTTCGGAAAATGGTGGAATGATCCAGGCAGTGGCATGAGAAATTACCTTTTGCTTTGCTAGGATATCGCACTACTGTTCGCACTTTGGTAGGGGAGACCCCTTATTCATTGGTGTACGGTACGGAGGCAATGATACCTGCAGAAGTTGAAATACCCTCCCTACAAATTATTTCCGAGGCGAAAATCGATGATGATGAGTGGGTCAAAGCCCATTTAGAACAATTGAGATTGATTAATGAAAAACGATTGGCAGCAGTATGTCATGGACAGTTGTACCAACAGACAATGGCAAGAGCTTATAACAAAAAAGTTGGTCCGCATAAATTTGAAGTAGGGCAATTGGATTAAAGGCGTATCTTACCTCACTGGGCTGAAGCAAAAGGAAAGTTTGCTCCTAACTGGCAAGGGTCGTTTGCTGTAACACGGGTGTTTTCCAATGGTGCATTGTATCTAACAGATGTGGAAGGGAAATGTGTAGAAATGGTATCAATTCTGATGCAGTCAAGAGATATTATGTATTATTTCTTTATTTTTATGTACCTGATTGTATTTGGCATTTTTTGAGATTGAAATGATGAAGGCATTTTGTTCTAATATCCAAACACTTTATACTTTGTTAGCCTTTTGAGCCTTATTATATTTTCTTTCGTATCCCTCTTTCGGAATCAACAACAAAAGTCAATGATTAAGCGGGGAAATCAGGTGGAGAAACAAGAAAAGAAAATAAGAAGAAAAAAAGAAGAGAAAAGAAAAATAAAAGAAAGAAAATAAAAGAAAAAGAAAAAGAAAAGAGAAAAAGAAAAAGAAAAGAAAGAAAAGAAAAGAAAGAAAAGAAGAAAAGAAAGAAAAGAAATGAAAAAGAAGAAGAATGGAAGGAAAGAAACATCGCAACAATGATGCGATTTTATGACTTGAACTACGTTTGACTTGATCCCAAAAGGGTACGTAGGCAGCCTCACTAAAGTTCAATCACAACAAAAGAAAATCGAAGAATCCCCAAGAATGAAACTGGGGCAGAAGTTATGGTTATTGCAGAAATATGATTCTGAAAGTTGTAATTTTGAACCCACGTTAAAGCATTTTAAGACTTTATACCCTTCTTTCTGAACCCCCCCCCCCCCAAAAGCCACATTACGGTCCAAAGAAAGACCTTCTGATCAATTTTAAGAAATTTCAATACAAGCAGGTCAGGTGATTCATGTTGTGGACAACATTCTGGTACAGGAAGAAAGGAAAATTGAAAATGAGATAGTCTTATTGGTGAAAACCCTCACGGGCACCGTAACGCGAAGTAAGCTTGGGAGATATAAAAATGAGAGAGTCTTATTGGTGAAAACCTGTGATGACCCAAAGGGTCATCACTTATTTTATTAATCATTTCAAGCTTCTGAGGCCTTGAAAACCTCATTTATAGTTGCCTCTATTTGCATGCACATTTCGGGCACGAAGCTGGAAATTTTTTATGTTAAAATATGTGAAATATGTGAAAAATTTGAGGAATTTTGATATTTATATTGATATGGTTGACTTTGGTCAACATTTTTTATAAACGGACCCGGAACCGTGATTTGACGGTCTCAGAAAATCCGTAGAAAAATATGGGACTTGGACATGCGTCCGGAGTCGAATTCCGAGGCCTAGAGCCCAAGTTATGAATTTTTCTATGAAATTGTTTTTGATGTAATTGTTAAAGGAAATGAATTAATTGACCTTGGTATCGGGCTCGTCTTTTGGTTCCGACACCCGGTACAAGTCTTAAATATTATATATGTGATTTCTGTAAAGTTTGGTGACGTTCGGATGTCGTTTGAGATGTTTTGGACCTTGAGTTCCAAGTTTGAAAGTTTTGAAAACCAAAAGTATGAAAATCATGAATTTGAGGCTTGATTTGATGAAAACGATGTGTTATTGGCGATGTGATCACACGAACAAGTTCGTAATGTATTTTTGAAGTTGTGTACATGTTTGGTTGGGAGCCCCGGGGGCTCGGGTAAAGATTTGATTGGCCGTAGGATCAATTTCCGAATTTATGCACTGCTGGTTTTTCACCCAGCTGTTGGCTTCGCATTTGCGAAGAATTTCTCGCAAATGCGAAGAAGGCAGTTCAAGGCTGGGTTCGCAAATGCGAACCCATTATCGCAAATGCGATGCCTGCTAGAACCAGCCAAGTTCGCAAATGCGAACAAAGTGTCGCAAATGCGACAATGGCACACTTGGGCCAGAGTTCGCAATTGCGAACTTAACCTCGCAAATGCGAGGCCTTCAGTAATTGCCTGTCTTCGCAATTGCGAAGAATGTGTCGCAATTGCGAAGAAGCCCAGAAGCCTGCTGGTTCGCAAATGCGAACCTTATTTCGCAAATGCGAAATCCCCAAAAACTGCCTAGACTTCGCAAATGCGAATAAATGTTCGCAAATGCGAACTTCCCGGCCTTAGCTTATTTTTCAAACTCCAGAAATTGGTCGGGGTTCGCAATTGCGAACCCATGTTCGCAAATGCGAACACAGAGACCTGTAAATCCCGATTTTCAGCTTCATTTTTCACATTTCACAACACAAAAACACCCATTGGCGATTTTTCACGAACTCCCTCTTCTTCAAATAATTGTAAGTCACTTTTTACTTAATTCATTCAATTCCTAACAACATTAAACATGTTTTTCAATAGAAATCAAAGGTTTTCATGGTAGAATTTCTTGTTTTTGGTAGAATAAAGGGTTTTTCATGAATTAGGAAATTGGACCTCGAATTGAGGTCCGATTTTGAAATAAATCATATACTTGAACTCGTGGGGGGATGGGTAACCGGATTTTGGTCCGAACCCCGAGTTCCGACCATGTGGGCCCGAGGTCGAAATTCACTATTCCGGGCAGAATGTTGTAAAAGTTGTAATTGGGCTTATGAATTAGTTTGTTGAGTAGTATTGATGATATTAAATCAATTGTGTATAGATACGATTGGATTGGAGCCAAATTTAAAAGGAAAAGGCATTGCCACGGATTGAATTGTTCATAAACATTCGAGGTAAGTGTTTGTTCTATCCTAGCTTGAGGGAATAGGATTATGTGCTATGTGTTACGTGATCGAGTGCGGTGTATGGGCTGTGGTGACGAGCATCCATACACTGGCGTCTAGTATGACCGTGAGTCGTTGATAATGCTTATTGTGAGATATATTTGCAGATGAATTGTTGAACCTTTGCCAGGTTGTAGAATTGTTATTGTTCTCCCTTGTCGGGACTTGTTGTGGAGATAATTATTGATTGCCCTTGTTGGGACAGTTTATGAATTACTGTTTCTTTCTTTGCCCTTAACTGTGATTGTTATTTGGGTGAGGAAGAGTGATAATGCACGAAGGGTGATGTCGTGCCTTGATTTATTATTTATGCACGAAGGTTAATGCCGTGCCTTGATTTATTATTTATGCACGAAGGTTAATGTCGTGCCTTGTTATTGATTATGCACGAAGGTTAATGTCGTGCCATGTTTTATTGATTATGCATGAAGGATCATGCCGTGCCTTGTTATTGAACCATGTACGAAGGATCATGCCGTACTATGGATGTGAGGATGAGAGTAAAAACACGAAGGGTGATGCCGTGCACTTTATTTGCTTATTTGGTGAGTATGAGAGTAAAAGCACGAAGGGTGATGCCGTGCAACTACTTGCTATTCATTGACTTGATATTACTTGTGTTTCCATTATACTTTGTTTTCCTTGTGAACTTATTAACTGTTGTTAATTGTTGAGTTCTTTTGAGATATTCCTTATTGTGTTATTAGTTGGTTAATTCTTGTTATTTGTGGTATACATATATATGGAACTGCACAGGTTTATGTGGGTGTCTGGTCCTAGGCTTGTCACTACTTCGCCGGGATAGGTCAGGCACTTACCAGCACATGGGGTCGGTTGTGCTGATACTACACTTCTGTGCATTTTTGCACAGGTCCAGGTTACGATCAGGAGCAGCAGCAGTAAATCGATTGCGTGGGAGTTGATCACATTTGAGACCGAGGTAGCTTGCGGACGTCCGCAGGCCCGGCGTCTCTCTCTTTATTTATGTTACTAGCTGTAGTCTCTTTGTTCCGAGACAAACGGAATTATGTTATATTTCTTTCAAACTTTTATGTGTAGTATTCAGTAGTAGTTCGTGAGTTGGTGACTCCACGTCTTGGGTAGAGGATTTCAGTATGATTTTTACCTTGTAACTAGTTATTTCTATTTTGATAAAGTATTCCGCACTTATTTAATTAAGGTTATGGTTTATTGTTAAATAAATTATGAAATTGTATTAAAAACAAGATAGTATGAATACAGTGGCTTGCCTAGCTACCACGAGTAGGCGCCATCACGATTCCGATGTTGGGGGAAAATCCGGGTCGTGACAAGTTGGTATCAGAGCTCTAGGTTACATAGGTCTCACCACTCACGAACAAGCTTAGTAGAGTTTGAGAGGTAGGTACGGGGACGTCTGTACTTGTCCTCCAGAGTCTATTGAGTTAGGAAAGAGTCTCTCATTTGTTCTTTCTTGTCGTGCGACTTGTTCCTCAATTACCGATTGAACTTCTATTCGGTCCTTTCGCAGATGGTGAGGACACGCGCTTCTTCATCCGCTGATCAGCAGCCTGAGCCCCAAGAAGCTCCCGTGAGGGGCAGGGGCCGAGGCCGTGTCGGAGGCCGTGGTAGGGGCAGAGCTCAGCCCCAGGCAGCGGTTCCAGAGGTGGAGCCTCATGTTGAGGTTGGTGAGGAGGTTCCAGCCCCAGCAGCTCCAGTGGACCCAGCTTAGGTCCCAGGGGAGGTCTTATTTACCCCGGATCTTCGGGAGGCTTTGGTCAGGATAGCGGGATTTATGGACAGCATTGCCAGAGCAGGCTTATTATCAGTTGCACTAGCCGCTTCTCGGGCTGGAGGAGGGGCCCAGACTCCTATTGCTCGTACTCCGGAGCCGGTAGCTCCTCAGCCTCAGGCACCAGTGGTTCAGCCAGCTGTGGCCACCCAGTCAGGTACCACGGCTCATGCCGGAGATGGAGCGGCCATGACTTCTGATTCTTTATGGAGACTTGATCGGTTCTCCAAGCCGTTTACCACTACTTTCAGCGGTGCCACATCAGAGGATCCTCAGGGATTTCTTATTCAGTTGCCACGAGATTCTCAAGACTATGGGGATCGTGGAGTCCAATGGGGTTGACTTCTGTACATTCAGGCTTTCGAGATCCGCCAAGACTTGGTGGAGGGATTATTGTTTGACTCGACCAGCGAGGTCCCCGACTTTATCATGGGATCAATTTGCGAGCTATTTCTCGGAGACGTTTCTCCCTCGCTACTCGACGGGATGCACTTCGGAGGCGCTTGAGCGCCTCCATTGGGGCACTATGACGGTCACTCGGCATGAGACGAGATTTGTTGATTTGGCTCGTCGTGCAGTGGTGATACTTCCCACGGAGCGGGAGAGGGTCCGCTAGGTTCATAGATGGGCTTAATCAGCCAATTAGACTTCGGATGGCGATGGGAGTAGGGAGTGATATTTCATTTCAGGAGGCAGCTAATGCAGCACGTAGAGTTAAGATGGCTCTTGCTCGGGGAGGTGGTTATTCTTCGTACAAGAGGCCTCGTCATTCGGGCGGGATTTAGTGGTTATTCTTCTCGGTGGCAGAGAATCCTTTGATAGAGGCCGGTCTTCTAGGCCTTTTCATTCCGCCCTTCGAGCTTCACAGGGTGGATCGTGTGATCGTGGTTTTCGTGGGCATTATTCGGACCAGACCTCCTATTAATGCTCGGCCTCTTCGCAGTGTTCGTGGAGGCCATTCAGGTCGTCGGGGCCAGCAACCCCATCAGCCTAAGAGTTGCTACGGTTGTGGCGACCCGGGTCATTTTATCCGGTATTGCCCTCGAGCAGCGGGCAACTCTCAGCAGAGCGGGGTCCTCGTCCTATGATTCGAGGCCCCAGCTGACCCTCAGCCGCCCAGCCAGCCCGAGGCGGGGGTAGGGATTATAGAGGTGGAGGTCGAGACCGTAGAGGTGGAGACCGTCCAGCCGGAGGTAGAGGTCAGCCAGTTGATGGTCGTCCTAGAGACGCAGCTCAGAGGGGAGGTGCAGATCCCCGATTCTATGCTTTACCGGCCAGGCCAGAGGCAGAGGCATCAGATGCCGTGATTACAGGTACTATTCTTGTGTGTGGCAGAGGTGCTTCAGTATTATTTGACCCTGGATCTACATATTCCTATGTGTCTTCCTACTTTGCACCGTATTTGGCCGTGCCCAGCTATGCTCTGGATATTCCAGTTTATGTGGCTACACCGGTGGGTGACTCCATTGTAGTCGACCGAGTGCATCGTTCGTGCGTAGTTATATTTGGGGGTCTTGAGACCCGTATTGATCTGTTGCTTTTAGATATGGTGGATTTTGATGTCATATTGGGGATGGAGTGGTTGTCCCCATACCATGCTATTCTAGATTGCCATGCTAAGACTGTGACCTTAGCCTTGCCAGAATCACCCCGACTAGAGTGGAAAGGTACCTCAAGCCACTCCGTTCGCACTATTATTTCCTATGTTAAGGCTCAACGCATGGTCGAGAAGGGGTGTCTAGCTTATCTGGCTTATGTTCGTGATTCCAGCGCAGAGGTTCCTTCCATTGAGTCAGTCCCTATTGTACGGGAGTTTCCTGAGGTTTTTCCTTCAGACCTGCCGGGCATGCCACCCTACAGGGATATTGATTTATGTATTGATCCGGCACCGGGCACTCAGCCCATCTCTATTCCACCCTATCGTATGGCCCCGCCGGAGCTAAAAGAGTTGAAAGATAAGTTGCAAGACCTTCTTGAGAAGGGCTTTATCAGGCCCAGTGTTTCCCCCTGGGGAGCACCTGTATTATTTGTAAAGAAGAAAGATGGCTCGATGCGGATGTGTATTGATTACCGGCAATTAAACAAAGTGACAATAAAGAATAAGTATCCACTGCCGAGGATTGATGATTTGTTTGACCAGCTCCGGGGAGCGAGGGTATTCTCAAAGATAGACTTGAGGTCGGGCTACCATCAGCTGAAGATCAGGGCGGCTGACATTCCTAAGACAACCTTTCGCTCTAGATATGGGCATTATGAGTTCTTGGTCATGTCCTTCGGGTTGACCAATGCCCCAGCAGCATTCATGGAGTTGATGAATCGGGTATTCAAGCCTTACTTAGATCTGTTCATGATAGTCTTTATAGATGACATCCTGGTGTACTCCCGCAGCCAGGAAGAGCACGAGCAGCACCTCGGAGTGGTTCTTCAGACTCCGAAAGATAACCAGCTATATGCCAAATTTTCTAAATGTGAGTTCTGGCTGAGTTCGGTAGCATTTCTCGGTCACATTGTATCAGTGGAAGGTATTCAGGTAGACCCAAAGAAGATTGAGGCAGTCCTGAATTGGCCTCGACCAGCTTCAGAGACTGAAATTCGGAGTTTCTTGGGATTAGTAGGTTACTACCGTCGATTTGCAGAGGGGTTTTCTTCTATTGCAGCCCCGATGACCAGGTTGACCCAGAAGGGTGTCCAGTTCCAGTGGTCAGAGAGTGTGAGGTGAGCTTTCAGAAGCTCGAAATAGCCTTGACCACCGCGCGAGTGTTGATACTACCTACGGGTGCAGGGCCTTATACAGTTTATTGTGATGCATCTCGTACAGGGCTTGGAGCGGTATTGATGCAGGATGGTAAGGTTATCGCTTATGCTTTGAGGCAGTTAAAAATACATGAGAAGAATTATCCAGTTCATGATCTTGAGTTAGCAGCAGTGGTGCATGCCTTGAAGATCTAGAGGCATTATCTATATGGTGTGACGTGTGAGGTATACACTGATCACAAAAGCCTACGGTACTTGTTCAAGCAAAAGGAGTTGAATCTACGACAGCGGAGATGGTTAGAGTTGTTAAAAGACTATGGTGTTACTATCTTATATCACCCAGGTAAGGCCAACGTGGTGGCCGATGCATTGAGTAGAAAGTCTGCCAGCATGGGTAGTCTTGGATTCATTCCGGTAAGTCAGAGGCCATTAGCTATAGATGTCCAGGCCTTAGCCAATCGGTTCGTGAGACTAGACATTTCCTGAGCCTAGTAGGGTGTTAGCCTGCACGGTCGCTCGTTCTTCTCTAGTAGAGCGTATCCGTGAGAGGCAATTTGATGATCCTCATTTGCGTGATTTGAGAGATACAATACAGCAGGGAGGTGCCACAAAGGTAAATCTAGATGATGATGGGGTATTGAGATTGCAGGGTCGAGTTTGTGTGCCCAATGTTGAAGGGATTCGAGAGTTGATCTTAGCGGAGGCCCACAGTTCGCGGTATTCCATTCACTCGGGCGCCGCGAAGATGTATCAGGACTTGCGGCAGCACTATTGGTGGCGCAGAATGAAGAAAGATATCATTGCGTATGTCGCTCGGTGTCTAAATTGTCAGCAGGTGAAATATGAGCACCAGAGACCTGGTGGTGTATTCCAGAGGATCGAAATTCCCGAGTGGAAATGGGAGCAGATCACTATGGACTTCGTTATTGGACTTCCTTTGACTCGGAGGAAATTTGATGCTACTTGGGTCATTGTTGATAGGCTGACCAAGTCAGCACACTTTATTCCAGTATCTGTCTCCTACTCGTCGGAGAGGTTAGTGGAGGTTTACATTAGGGAGATTGTTCGTCTCCATGGGGTGCCAGTATCTATTATCTCCGATCGGGGTACGCAGCTTACCTCGCGGTTCCGGAGAGCGGTCCGAGCAGGAGTTAGGCACCCGGGTTCGGTTGAGTACGGCATTTCATCCTCAAATGGACGGCCGATCCGAGAGGACTATTCGGATTCTAGAGGACATGCTTCGAGCCTTGTGTTATTGATTTCGGAGGCTCGTGGGACCGGTTTCTGCCATTAGCAGAGTTCGCCTACAATAACAGCTACCAGTCCAGCATCCGGATGGCCCCGTATGAGGCATTGTATGGTAGGCGATGTCGATCACCGGCTGGATGGTTTGAACCGGGAGAGGCTCGGTTGTTGGGTACGGACTTAGTTCAGGAGGCCTTGGATAAGGTCAAGAACTATTCAAGAGAGATTGCGTTCAGCTCAGTCCAAGCAGAAGACTTATGCGGATCGTAAGGTTCGAGATATAGATTTCGTGGTTGGTGAACGAGTATTGCTCCGAGTGTCGCCTATGAAGGGCGTGATAAGGTTCGGGAAGAAGGGCAAGCTCAGCCCTAGGTATATTGGCCCATTTGAAATTCTAGACAGAGTGGGAGGGGTGGCTTACGGACTAGCTTTGCCGCCTAGCTTATCAGCCGTGCATCCAGTTTTTTTCATGTATCTATGCTTCGGAGATACCACGGCGATCCCACACATGTATTAGACTTCAGCACTGTCCAATTGGACAATGATCTATCTTACGAGGAGGAGCCAATAGCTACTGGACCGACAGGTTCGTCAATACAGATCCAAGAGTTTCCCTTCTGTTCATGTTCGGTGGAGAGGTCAGCCTCCCGAGGCATCGACTTGGGAGTCCGAGTCCGATATGCGGAATCGTTATCTTCATCTTGTTTCCTGACTCAGGTACTTCTTTCTTTTGTCCGTTCGAGAACGAACGGTTGTTTTAGAGGTGGAGATTGTGACGACCCAAAGGGTCATCACTTATTTTATTAATCATTTCGAGCTTCTGAGGCCTTGAAAACCTCATTTATAGTTGCCTCTATTTGCGTGCACAGTTCGGGTACGAAGCTGGAAAATTTTTATGTTAAAATATGTGAAATATGTGAAAAATTAGAGGAATTTTGATATTTATATTGATATGGTTGACTTTGGTCAACATTTTTGATAAACGGACCCGAAACCGTGATTTGACGGTCTCAGAAAATCCGTAGAAAAATATGGGACTTGGACATGCATCCGGAGTCGAATTCCGAGGCCTAGAGCCCAAGTTATGAATTTTTTTATGAAATTGTTTTTGATGTAATTGTTAAAGGAAATGAATTAATTGACCTTGGTATCGGGCTCGTATTTTGGTTCCGATGCCCGGTACAAGTCTTAAATATTATATATGTGATTTCTGTAAAGTTTGGTGACGTTCGGATGTCGTTTGAGATGTTTTGGACCTTGAGTTCCAAGTTTGAAAGTTTTGAAAACCAAAAGTATGAAAATCATGAATTTGAGGCTTGATTTGATGAAAATGATGTGTTATTGGCGATATGATCGCACAAACAAGTTCGTGATGTGTTTTTGAAGTTGTGTACATGTTTGGTTGGGAGCCCCGCGGGCTCGGGTAAAGATTTGATAGGCTATAGGATCAATTTCTAAATCTATGCACTGCTGGTTTTTCACCCGGCTGTTGGCTTCGCATTTGCGAAGAATTTCTCGCAAATGCGAAGAAGGCAGTTCAAGGTTGGGTTCGCAAATGCGAACCCATTATCGCAAATGCGATGCCTGCCAGAACCAGCCAAGTTCGCAAATGCGAACAAAGTGTCGCAAATGCGACAATGGAACACCTGGGCCAGAGTTCGCAATTGCGAACTTAACCTCGCAAATGCGAGGCCTTCAGTAATTGCCTGTCTTCGCAATTGCGAAGAATGTGTCGCAATTGCGACACTTCCTTATACAGCATGTGTTCGCAAATGCGAACATTAGTTCGCAAATGCGAGATGTTCGCAAATGCGAACAAATGTTCGCAAATGCGAACTTCCCACCCTTAGCTTATTTTTCAAACTCCGGAAATTGGTCGGGGTTCGCAATTGCGAACCCATGTTCGCAAATGCGAAAACAGAGACCTGTAAATCCCGATTTTCAGCTTCATTTTTCACATTTCACAACCCAAAAACACCCATTGGCGATTTTTCACGAACTCCCTCTTCTTCAAAATAATTGTAAGTCACTTTTTACTTAATTCTTTCAATTCCTAACAACGTTAAACATGTTTTTCAATAGAAATCAAAGGTTTTCATGGTAGAATTTCTTGTTTTTGGTAGAATATAGGGTTTTTCATGAATTAGGAAATTGGACCTCGAATTGAGGTCCGATTTTGAAACAAATCTTATACTTGAACTCGTGGGGGGTTGGGTAACCGGATTTTGGTCCGAACCCCGAGTTCCGACAATGTGGGCCCGGTGTCGAAATTCACTATTCCGGGCAGAATGTTGTAAAAGTTGTAATTGGCCTTATGAATTAGTTTGTTGAGTAGTATTGATGATATTAAATCAATTGTGTATAGATACGATTCGATTGGAGCCAAATTTAAAAGGAAAAGGCATTGCCACGGATTGAATTGTTCATAAACATTCGGGGTAAGTGTTTGTTCTATCCTAGCTTGAGGGAATAGGATTATGTGCTATGTGTTATGTGATCGAGTGCGGTGTATGGGCTGTGGTGACGAGCATCCATACACCGGCGTCTAGTATGACCGTGAGTCGTTGATAATGCTTATTGTGAGATATATTTGCAGATGAATTGTTGAACCTTTGCCAGGTTGTAGAATTGTTATTGTTCTCCCTTGTCGGGAATTGTTGTGGAGATAATTATTGATTGCCCTTGTTGGGACAATTTATGATTTACTGTTTCATTCTTTGCCCTTAACTGTGATTGTTATTTGGTTGAGGAAGAGTGATAATGCACGAAGGGTGATGCTGTGCCTTGATTTATTATTTATGCACGAAAGTTAATGTCGTGCCTTGATTTATTATTTATGCACGAAGGTTAATGGCGTGCCTTGTTATTGATTATGCACGAAGGTTAATGTCGTGCCATGTTTTATTGATTATGCACGAAGGATCATGACGTGCCTTGTTATTGAACCATGTACGAAGGATCATGCCGTACTATGGATGTGAGGATGAGAGTAAAAGTACGAAGGGTGATGCCGTGCACTTTATTTGCTTATTTGGTGAGGATGAGAGTAAAAGCACGAAGGGTGATGCCGTGCAACTACTTGCTATTCATTGACTTGATATTACTTGTGTTTCCATTATACTTTGTTTTCCTTGTGAACTTATTAACTGTTGTTAATTGTTGAGTTCTTCTGAGATATTCCTTATTATGTTATTAGTTGGTTAATTCTTGTTATTTGTGGTATACATATATATGGAACTGCACAGGTTTATATGGGTGTCTGGTCCTAGGCTTGTCACTACTTCGCCGGGATAGGCCAGGCACTTACCAGCACATGGGGTCGGTTGTGCTGATACTACACTTCGTGCGTTTTTGCACAGGTCCAGGTTACGATCAGGAGCAGCAGCAGTAAATCGATTGCGTGGAAGTTGATCACATTTGAGACCGAGGTAGCTTGCAGACGTCCGTAGGCCCGGCGTCTCTCTCTTTATTTATGTTACTAGCTGTAGTCTCTTTGTTCCGAGACAAACAGAATTATGTTATATTTCTTTCAAACTTTTATGTGTAGTATTCGGTAGTAGTTCGTGAGTTGGTGACTCCACGTCTTGGGTAGAGGATTTCAGTATGATTTTTACCTTGTAACTAGTTATTTCTATTTCGATAAAGTATTCCGCACTTATTTAATTAAGGTTATGGTTTATTGTTAAATAAATTATGAAATTGTATTAAAAACAGGATAGTATGAATACAGTGGCTTGCCTAGCTACCACGAGTAGGCGCCATCACGATCCCGATGTTGGGGGAAAATCCGGGTCGTGACAAAACCCTCACGTGCACCGTAAGGCAAAAAGAGTATGAGAGATATTAAAAATGAGAGAGTCTTATTGGTAAAAACCCTCACGGGAACCGTAAGGCGAAAGTGAGTTTTTTCATATGGGCAAATGAAAGAAGTCTGTGGTTAAAAGGTGCTTGAAACATGGTAAAGCAAGAAACATTTGGGTTTTTGGTAATAGTTGGGTTGTGAAAGTATGGAACAACAAATGTGGCAATTGACAGTTGATTGGTTGGACAGACTAGGTTGGTTAATCCAAATGCGTGGCACGATCAATGGTATCATCTTTTCCACTCAGATAAGTCCTTATCCTTTTCTCTTCACTACAACTCATTCTAAGTCTTTTTATACTCAAAAACCTTCGAGGTCATTGCATTTCATTCTCTTTAAGTCTATCTATAAGACATTTCAGTTCAATTCAGAAATAGAAAGAAGGATGTCAAGGCTAAATACCAACTTCCCAGTTGTATGGCACAAAGAGACGGGACATATCAGAAGAAAGTAAAACACGAAGGACCAATGCAAATACCATCAGTGAGGTAATCAGATAATTGGAAGGAATAAGTAAAGTTTCACTAGAAGGGGACAGAAACACAAAACAATAATATGAGGTAAAACATTAGGGTCATCAAGATCAGAGGGTTGAAAGTCAGCTGGGAAGTCATGGCAAATCAAAGCAATCCAAAAAAGCAAGTCGGAGCAGAGTAGAAATCGGGAGCATGGCCAACAAGAATTCCAGCAGCTAACCACCATTTTATATTAACACATCTTTCTTTGATTAAAACAGGGGCAGAAAGAATTTGTCTTTGTAAGCAGGAAGCCCACCTGGATAACAAGGGAATAATTTTCCAAAGTTGGTAAGCAAGAGCCCACCTAGATAACAAGGGAATATTTTCCAAAGTTAGCAAGTCGGAGCCCACCTGAAGAATAAAGGAATACATTTTAAGTACCGCAGTCACGCACCCACATGAATAACAAGGGAAGTATAATGCAAGTTTTATATTTCAAAGTTTTATATTTGGTAACACAACACGCCTAGTTATCAAACTGGGGCAAAAATTTCTTTGTCTTGTATGTTTGTTGTAAACAGGAGCCCACCTGAAGTACAAGGGAATATATTTCAAATTCAGCAAGCGGAAGCCCACCTGAAGAATAAAGGAATATCTTTCAAAGACAGCAAGTAGGAGCCCACTTGAAGAATAAGGGAATATCTTTCAAATTCAGCAAGCAGGAGCCCACCTGAAGAACAAAGGAATATCTTTAAAATTCAGCAGGCAGGAGCCCACCTGAAGAATAAGGGAATATCTTTCAAATTCAGCAAGCAGGAGCCCACCTGAAGAACAAGGGAATATCTTTAAAATTCGGCAAGCAGGAGCCCACATGAAGAATAAAGGAATATCTCTTCAAATGCAGCAAACATGCACACACCTAGAAAACAAGGGAAGTACAATCCAAATTTTAGCCCTTAAGTTCAATATTTGATAACATGATATGCCCGGTCACAATACTGGGGTAGAAATTTTTCTTTATTTGTTTGTATATTTTATCGCAATCAGGAGCCCATTTGGAGAACAAGGGAATATATTTTCAAGAAGTGCAATAAGGAGTCCACCTGGAGAACAAGGGAATATATTTTCAAACATTGCAAGCATGAGCCCACTTGGAGAACAAGGAAATATCTTTTCAAGCAATCGTAAGCAGGAGCCCACCTGGAAAATGGACATATATTTCAAATTGTAGTAATCAAGAATCATCAAAAGAATGGCAAAACATCGTCAAGGCAACAACAAGAATTCCATTGGAGGAATACAAGATACATGTTCAAAGTAACGCAAGAGCAAGTTTGAAGAGATAGATAGGATCTTTTGTAACTCATAGATCATAGCTTAATCTAGCTTCTTTTGTTTTACTCTGGTGTAATAAAGGGGGTCAGCAAGCAGTAACAACAGCAACAATAGTAAAATCATAGCTCGTGGTAGTCCCAGCTACCCGACACTCCTAAACTACACTGACATGATTCCTGTTTAGACCAAGATATGTAGGCAAACTTTGAAGTTGGGTGTGGTCAACTCTTTCAAAAGTGCTTCACACGAAATATGCGAACGGACAAAAATCCTTCATTTTCGCTCACTTGTCTTTGCACGAAAACTCTTCGTGTTTTTGGGCAAAGAGGGGCAGCTATGAGCACGTGATTTTTTACCTAAGCATATTATTCCCAAAATTAAAATAAAATGATTTTTCTTTATTTTTATAATTTTTGTGTATTTTGGTGTCATTTTCTGATAATTGTTGCATTGTTGTGTTAATTGGTTGCATAAAAATTCATATTAAAAATACAAAAAAATATGCATTTGCATTAGGATTTTAATTTCACATTTTTGGTATTAAGTAGGTATTAATTCATTTAAAAAGAATCAAAAAGTAGTTCTTAGGCAATTTTAATTGACAATTGATTTTTAGGATTTAAATAGTTTAATTAAGATTTAAATAGTTTAATTAGGGTTTTGTTTTAATTTTTACAAAATCAGAAAAAACACAAAATACCAAATACAAAAAAATGGAAATGAATGCAAAAAGCAAAAAGAAATAAAAGGAAAACAAAATCAAAAAATAAAGAAAGACTAAGTAAATTTTGGGCGAAAATATTTCAACCCAAACAAAGTTCCCTTCAGAACCCTCCGCCCAGGCCCAATTTCCCTAGAGTCTGGTCCAACTTCCAAATGAGTCCAAACGACGTAGTATTGAAGCTATGCTACATCATTTTGAGTTAGAATTAAAGAATGGATCTTAGCCCTCCATCTGATTGCATCCAACGGTCCCAAATTAATAAAAATTTTACATAAAAATATCTAAATATACCTTAACCCTAAAAAACATTTCATCGTCTTCATCACACCACTCCTCCTAGCCGCCGACCTCGCCGGAACTCTCACTGGTGGAGAACGGCATTAACGCCAAACCCTACCAAATTTACACCACATATCCACCATGAACTCCTCTTCCTACCCCTGTATGTGTTTTATTTCGAATCTCAATGAATTTCCTCAAATATCAGAATTTGTCTCGTTGTGTGACAATCTGGTCCGTCGTTATGTGAGTTACCGCCCCGTTTTCCCCTTAATATTCTTGTACATGTTTCTATATATGTATTTACTAAATTTGAGTCAATTCAGATCGAGTATGGTAGGAAATGGGATAACTAGTCTCTTTGATGAAGGAATAGTTTGGAAAAGTCAACTAGACTCTGACTTGTGAGTTAGAGGGCTCAGAATCGAATTTTGATGGTTCGGTTAGCTTCAGGGGATGATTTGTGACTTAGGAGAGCAATCAGAATCGAATTTGGAGGTCCGGTGTAGAAATAGGCTTGAAATGGCGAAGTTGGAATTTTGGTGAATTCCAGTCGATAGGTGAGATTTTGATCTGGGAATTAGAATGGAATTCCGACAGTTGTAGTAGCTTTTTTAGGTGATTTTGCATATGTTTGCAAATATTCAGGTGATTCGGTCATCGTTTTGTCGTGTTTTTGATGGAATATAGGTTTCAGAAGTATTAGTTGAAACTTAGGCTTGGATTCGCCTTGATTTGATGATTTTTGTGTTTATGGATGTGTTTTATGATTGGAACAAGTTTGTATCATATTATGGAGTATGTTGGTTGTTTTGGTTGAGGTCCCGGTGGCCTTGGGGTGATTCCATGGGTCCAAATGGATAATTTTTTATTAAGTTGGAGATCAGGTTTTGTTGTCATAACTGCTGCAGATTTTTGTTCATCGCGTTTGCGATAAGGTTCACGTGAACGCGTAGAATAATCTGGAGAGCTTGGGAATTTTTCCTCCGCGTTCGCGAAGGAGGTGATGCGAATGCGTAGCTGTAGAATCTGGTGAAACGCGTTCGTGATAGGCCGTTCGCGTTCGCGAAGTAGGAGTGACAGATTAGTAGAATTTTGTTGTACGCGTTCGTGAGAGTGAGGCCGCATTTGCGTAGCATGTTAAATATTGACCATCATGTTTGCATTTGGGAATATGCATTCGCATAGAGGAGAAATGGGCTGAAGCTAGATTATTCATCACGAACTCGTGAATGGCATCGCGTTCGTGTATAAGAAAAATTATCTGGACGGAATGGTTTTTAAAGAAATTTCAGTCGTGAACCCCTCATAATTTCCTCCATTTGTGCACACCTTGAGAGCTAATTGATAGAAATTGAAGGGATTTTCATCGGGAAGTGATTGTAGGTGAGTCTCGTGGTCTTAATACATTATTTTATCAAAGAATGTTATATTAATTCTCTGAATTTGGATATAAATTGAGGAAGCTAGGGCTTGGATTTTTGCTATGTAAATTGGGATTTGGTGTCTCATTTGAACTCCGATTTTGATAAATTCTATATGTATGGGGACGAGGATTCTGAAAATATAAATTTTGTAATTTTTTGAGATGTGGGCCCGAGGCTCGGGTTTTGGCAACTTAGTATTTTTGGAAGTTTTTCGAGTCATTTTGATTGGGTTACATTCCATTTGCCTATTGTGATGTATTCTTATTGGTTTTGATCAGAATTGGCACTCGAGGAGTTCAATTTACGAGGGAGGCACAAGCCATGCTAGGATGTTGGCCGGTTTTGAGGTGAGTGGTAGTCATGAATGATACTAAGGGTTTGAAACCCCGTATTTGCACTATACGATGCTATGTTGAGATGAAACACGCATCGTGTGATGAGCTTGGTGATATTGTGATTGGGGATTCGGACTTAGTCCATCCCGATTATTGGTACTATACTTATTGACTGACACTGAGCTTATATCCGTATATGTAGGCTAGTTACCATGTTTGGGGCCTTGTGCCGATCTGTAGAACCTTAGGAAAGCCTGTGGAGCTAAATGACCCCTATACCTGTTGAACACATACTCTCAGTTGTACTCTTAGCTGTAGAGCATAACATGAAACGGAACTAGAAATGTACATTAAGTGAGAATACCTAGGGTTAAATACCCTGTTCTAGCTGAGTGGGCCCGAGAGGAAAAGTCTATATTGACTGAAAGGGGTCGAGGACCCATGGTGAGTTATTGATATATATACCGGTTTGGGCTGCACGCCACAGCAATATATATGTATTCATGTATTGGATCGGACTGCACGCCGCAGTATTATATATATGTTATATATATGGATCGGACTGCACGCTGTAGTGTTATATATATATGGATCGGACTGCACGCCGCATTATTATAGTGCTTGGGCTGAAAGAGCCCCTCCGGAGTCTGCACACACACCTAGTGAGCGCATTTACTGTTATATTGGATAGGGCTACATGCCGTAACATTATATATATTATATTTGATCGGGCTATATGCCGCAACACTATATATATTATATTGGGCCGGGTTGCATCCCGTAATAGTATTAGTAAGGATTGGGCTACGTGCCTGTCACGACCCCAATCCCGGTCGTGATGGCGCCCAACACAACTTCTTGGAAAGCCCGACCATTTACACTCTCATCCCAAGCATGAAGCTCAAATCAATTACCTGAATATTAGTATCAACAATAAAACTAAACTGAATAATCACCCAAAGATCTAGGGTCACGAGTGTAGAGCCTCTAACATGATCAGATACAATATCTAAACCAAATACTCAAGTCTGAATAATGTGTATACAAAGGAAAACTGGAATAAGAAGAGATGCTAGGTCCTGCGAACCCCAGCAACTACCTCAGTAACTCGAATAAATATTGATAAAAGCTGGAGTGCTCATATATCCTTCATGTGTACCTGAATCTGCACACAAAGGTGCGGGAGTAGGGGTGAGTACTAAGTTCTCAGTGAGTAATAAATATATACAAGTAGCTGAAAGTAAGAAATCCACAGAATACCACATAATGAAGCTAAACTACAGTCTGATTCCTCCTACGAACTAGCAACAACAACAGTACATTACCACTATCACAGATAATTCACAGACAAAGATGCAATGCAAAGCACATAATCGCTACGGCGCGTAGCCCGATACATTTAACGTCGACGGCGCTCACCGGGGGTGTGTACAGACTCCGGAGGGGCTCCTACAGCCCAAGTGCAATACCGTTGCGGCGTGCAGCCCGATCCTCATATCAACTGCTGCGGCGTGCAGCCCGATCCATCCTCAGTCCACAACAAACGTAAAAGTCACACAACAGCTCAATTTATTTATTACCAAGTTCTAGTTCATAAATTATGAAAATACTTTAACTTTTATTTAATTTTTCCCAAAACAGGTGACTTGGCATTTCAATACGGTGATTTCAAACCAGGACTGAGATCAGTAATTAAGCAAGTATAGCTATCACATATATAGCTATCCCTTGGGATACTACAGGTCAGCACAAGGCCCCAAACACGGCTTACCACTCACAATTATTTATAACACATTGTTTTTCAACCACTAGTATCATATCATACTCATTCGGGATGGACTAAAGTCTCAATCCCCAGTCACAATCAATCTCGCACCTTCCACGGGGTACGAGCCACGCCCTACTAGTGTCACAATGTGCTAAGCCGGGGTTTCAAACCCTCAGGCTACCATATATACAAACTACTCACCTCGACTCGGCTCGAAGACTAGTCCGCAATGCCCTTGCCATGAGTATCGGCCTTCACGGGTGCAGAATAATCTCACCATATGGCACACGCACAGATGCTTTTTCTTTGGAGTCTCGTCAATCTTCTTTTCTGATTTTTTATTTACCTACAGATGGCTGTATAACAGCATGCATGGTAATCACACCATTAGGTTGCTCACCGAAAGGCATTTTACGTTGTCCAACAATCTTGTTGTTTTTCCAAAAAATTTCCAGCACTTATCAACTTTACATTATTTGCTGTCTTGGGTGAAATTCTTTTATCATTGGGCCATTCGACGAATTCTCTCTTTAAGCATAGCTATCGTGGAAGCCGGTAAGCAGAGAAACAGACCCACGTCTGATACATAGAACAACCGAAACTTAACTTCTAACAGGTCCTCCTCCGGCATTTGTAATCGCCTTCCACCCTCTTTCTTCTTTATTGTTTTCACCTCCCAAACCTAGAAGGAACTTGAAAGAAAAGAGAGTATGTGACTGAAGTCGATGGAGGGCATGAGGATATCTTAAATTATGTATGTGACAGTTACGTATCTATTACCAGTATAGTGTATATATATATATATATATATATATATATATGTCCTGCGTATTTTATACAATCGGTTTTCTTCTCGAAAAATTATAAAACTCACATTTTCGGAATCCTCGTTTCTCCACGAGTCCGTACATATAAAATTAACAAAATCGGAGTTCAAATGGCCCCTCAAATCTTCAATTTTCGTTTTTTTTAAAAGAAAATTGCAACACAGCCATTTTTGACTAAAATGGTTCTAACTCCATCATACGAACTCGGAATTCGATGATTCTTTTTCCTATGGCTCCATAATTTTGATACGGATCCAGTGGTTTAAATAAAATTGAATTTGGATCTCATTTTCTCAGTGCAACATCAATATCGCTTATTAAATAATTAACTCATATTTCGCGTCAAAAACCCAATCGCGACTTGATGAAATTAAACCAAAATTTCTGAATCAGTCCTATAATTCATTATTTAAATTCTTGAAGTCTTGAAATCAAATTTGGATCTCTAGAACTAAAAATAGACCTTTGGATCATTACATTTATGCTCAAAACGGCAAAAATCTTCCAAAAATGACCCGTTGGGCATCCGAAACACACCCGAGATCCTCGGGACCACAACCAAAAACACAAACTCGACCTAATACTTCATTAAAACTTGCTCGGATCATAAAAATGCTACCTTAAAAATCAAAAATCACCAAAATCCTAGAATTCGATTCAAACATAAAATTAAACTTTCAAAATTCACATTCGATCAAAAACCCAACCAAACGTTGTCCGAATGACCTGAAAATTTGTAGACAAATCCAAAATCACCTAACGAAGCTACTGCAACTGTCGGAATTCCATTCCGACTCCCGGATCAAAATATCACCTATCGATCGGATTCCGCCAAAATTCCAACTTCGCCAAAATAGGCTAACTTCTTCACCGGACCTCCAAAAATACTTTCGATTGCGCTCCTAAGTCTTAATTCATCCCCCGAAACTAAGCGAATCATTGGAATTTAGTTACGATCCCTCTAACTCATAAGTCAACGTTGGGTTGACTTTTTCAACTTAAGCTTTCCTTAAAGAGATTAATTGTCCTATTTCCTACCAAAATCGATCCGAATTGACTCAAATTTTGCACACAAGTCATATTCGATATTACAGACTTGCACCAACTTTCGGAATCGCATTCCGACCCCGATATCAAAATTTTTACTTCCGGTCGAATTTTCTCATAAACCTTCAAATTCATATATTTAGCCAAATGACTTCAAAATGACTTTCGTACATCCGCATTCACTTCCAATCGCGTTCCCTATTCCAGAATCACCATACGGATCTATTCTCAGACTCAGAATCCCAAACGGACATCTATAACTCCATAATGTCTTCCAACCCAAATTTATGAAATTCTTCTAAAATACTAACTTCCACCATATACGCCGAAATGCTCACGGGTTATCAAAAACCAAATCCGGACATATGCCCAAGTTTAAAATCATCATACGAGCATGCCGGAACTTTCAGATCCTAATTCCGAGGTCATTTACTCAAAATTCTAATCCTAGTTCATTTCTTCAACTTTAAGCTTTCAAAATGCGAATTTCCATTTAGATTTGACTCCAAACTTCCTGAATTTTAATTCTGACCATACACACAAGTCAATATACCTGAGATGAAACTGTTCATGGCCTCAATCTGCTGAATGACGTGTCGGAGCTCAAAACGACCGGTCGAGTCGTTACAATCTCCCCCACTTAAACATACGTTCATCCTCGAACATGCTGAGAACTACAATGATGTAGTCTGAAATAACTTGTTTAACACATCATGCACCTTCCCGTGCTACCACTACTTAGTTGAGCACATTAGCTATATAATTCTGTAGATATAATTCTTTATTCATGCGAATAAGCCGTTAGGCCAAATTCCAACATCCTGAATTTCCTGCCAAGTCTGTTTCCATTATTCGACCACCATATCAATCTCCACACGTTGTACCCAAACATTAATGCATAACTTTGTTGAATTCACACTTTGCATCACTTTACTCATATGACCACAATAACATTCTTTACTTACTGCAGTTGCCTACAATACCCAAATACCGATGGAAACCTCTTATTAGTTGAAGTCTTATTCAAACACCTTCATATATTGCCAACGATAAATAAAACATGCGCTAAACCGTAACAATTCTTCAGATCAACCATTTATGAAGCCATTTCTCTTTTGACTTATATTACAATGGATTTTGGAGCCAAACCTCGATATTACCTTTCTATCTAGTTGAAATCTCGTATGTTCGCACTCATTAATGACTCCAACGATCATTTCGATTATAACACACCACACTGGTAATATGACACCTCCTTATCGGCCTAAGCCACGACGAGCACAACACAGGCTCCAATAAGAAATGATCTGAACACACTCGAATCATAACAACTGACTCACACAAAAGAGCTGTAGTTCAATTCCTCTGTACCATCATAATATAGAACTGAGATCCCGTCTCACATTATTGAAATAGAATACCTGAATCCTCCTCAAAAGGTCATAATATCACGTGGCCTTGCCACAACTTATGATTCCATCCAAACACCATTACCCACGAATCACCTCAAGTCATCATGCTCAAAATAGTCAGCCACGCACATATTTAGGTTTGAACTCAAGCAATCAATCTCACCCACGGTGAAATAATTAATATACGCTATCAAATCTTGTAAGGACACAACCGATGCGCCATTTTCCGAGTGGCACCCAACACTGACTTTTCTCAGAAACTAGGAAGTATTGTATACAAGGTAACATATAAAAGCTGTTCTCCATATCACACGGTTGCGGCGTGCTACCCAATCCAGATAACATACATGTGGCGGCATGCCACCCGATCCAAATAACCTGTGGCGGCGTGCCACTCGATCCACGCATGAATCTCGCAAAAGGAATTGCACACTGAGTCAAATTGTTCATTACAATAGACATATATAGCCTCAAGCTCGGACGCAAGAAACGCATCCGACAAAGTTCCTCAATACCGGAACTGAATCAATAGTATAAACCTCTGCACTGATGTAAGGCCCCGTAAAAAAAAAATTTGTGCATAAAACCTAGTAGTTGTGGTGTCATGGACCGAATAATGTGTTAGGAATGTAGTCGCAAGCTCGTCGTGGTTCGGACCCTTGGTAGTGATTTAAGTTTCAAAAATGTAGAGAATTAATTTTTCCGAAAAGTGTCAAATATGCGGTCAAGAATGCGACCGCAAACCTGACATGCGGACCGCATTCTTGCCGCAAAACGTTCCAGAGAGTTTCCCAAAAATCGTGTCAAAAGTGCGGTCGATATGCGATCGCATGTCAAATCTGCGGTGCACTTTGCGACCGCAGATCAAGCATGCGGACCGCATTCTGGCCGCATTCCTTAACAGAACCTGTGTAAAATTTGGGGCAATTCTGCGGTCACTATGCGGACCGCATGTTGATTCCGCGGTCGCATAGTGCACCGCATAATTGACCCCGGCCCAGATTTTTGTAACATTTTGACCCGATCTCTTCTTTAATATAACACCTTTCTTCTTCATTTTATCATATCATCTTACCAAAATTAGAGAGAGAAGGGAGGGTTTTTAGAGAGAGAAATCTTTCATCTTCAAAGATTGTTCCAACCATCTTAATTCCAAGGGATCTTAGGGCAAGGATTCAACATCCCCAATCTTTTCAAGGTAAAAACCCTAACTATTTTCTTTGATTTTCAGTTTTAATTGGGTAAAGAGAGGTTTGCATATAATAGCTTTTAAAAATAGAATTTTCACACTCATGCATGATTATTGAACTTGATTTCTAGTAAAAAGAAGTGAGTAGAAGTAAGAGTCTTCAAGAACAAGGTTGGCAAGAGTAGGATATCTTGGGTATGCATAAAGTAGAAAGTTAACGGAAGAAAACGCATCACCAGGTATGTATGGCTAATTTTGATTCTTGTAAAATCGCCCAAATGTGTGCGAATTGTTTTGGCATGTGTCAAATTGAGAAATTTTACGTAATTCTTTGATTTCCTTGTTGAGCATTTGATTGATGTTGAACTACGTGTGGTGTGGTATGAAATATGAATTTAAAGATAAAAAGGTAATCGAGATTGGTAAAGAATTGGGAACAACCATTGTGATGGCATATTTGGCTTATTGTGGAAGGAATTTGAAACACCTTAACTGTGGTAAATTGTTGAACATGATTATGTGGGCATTTTCGATTTTGGAATACTTGTAACTTGGTTTTGATATTGGCTTGAGAAGAAATTCAAAACATGAACCAATGTGTAAGTTGCTTATTTTAACTTGTTGAAATTGTGTGTAGTACCTTATCTCTGCTGTTTGAAATTGTTGTGTTTTCAACTGTAAGGCGGGGTCGTGTTGCGCGCCGCAACGTGGGGAAATAAGGTGTGGGTTGGGGTGATAAGGGTGGCCGAGGTAATAAGGGTGGTCAGGGGCAATAAGGATGGAAAGCGATCGAAATCGCTATTGAAAATTGATACAAAAATCAATAATGTGAAATTGTGAAAGGAGACAACAGGAGAGTTTGCAACCTGTGGGGCACTGATTGCCCCTTTGTTTGACTACTTGTGCTTTACGTGATTGATTGGTTATTGTTAAATTGGTTGATCGTAGAAAGTGCTTTGTGTGAGAATTATTTGAAATGAGGAAAATGTGGAAACATGGTTGGCTGGCTTAATTAATTGTTGATGTAGTTTAACGGCTTGAGTTTACTTGGGACAAAGTTTGTCCATACATACCAGTACAATTCAAGTGTATCGTCATCCCTTTTGCCGGGGACGCTACATTCGTGTTATGATTGTAGGTGGATCAGTAGCAGGCACTTCAGTTCATCGGCAGTAGTATCCTTCTCCTTCCACTGCCCGTTTTGGTGAGCCCCCTTTCTTCCTCGGGGCCTTGTGTGGTTCATGCCACTTCGGTTTAGATTTCATTTTGGTTTTGTAAGGTATAGCCGGAGCCTTGTTACTGGCAAGTATTGTATTTCCCTTTTTGTATCCTAGAGGCTCTGTAGACATGTAAACTGTGGGACTCCAGTATTATGTATACATTATGTTATGTCGGGCGTTGTAAAAAAATTGCAAACTTGTTAATGAATCACCCGTATGGTTTTATTGTTTAATGTGAAATCATTCATGGTTAGTAAAATATTTGGTTAATGAGAAACAATCAACACAGGGTTAACGCGTAGGAATGAAAGGCACCCAGGTCCGCTTGACTGGGGCAACTCGGTCAGGCGCCGGTCATGTCCCTCGATTTGGGGCGTGACAACTGATATCCTCCACGAAAGCCAACTGACAAAGCAATACCTACCAGTCGTCCGCTTGTCCTGGGGTACAACTACCCTGCTGGAGCATACTCTGATGGATCCTGCTACACAATTTATGCCATTTCCGACATAGTCCATATCACATAAGTCTAGACAACCTGACTTATGACGACCTGTCTGCAATCGAGTATCATAACCCAAATTCATCATATCAAGCTAAGAGAGAGCCACTAGGGCTTCCAATTTCCAATAATCACTAAACGGCGCTGATACACACGATATACAACCACTGCATAGGCGGATTACGAGAACTTCTAGTCTCCATCACCTATATAACACATGAATCACTATGCCTGATTCCACACTCCACTGTACGAATACATAACACACATCAAGCATCCATTCATACCACGAAAACCATTTAGAAATTTCCCTATGCCATCATCAACTCAATCATCACAGTCGATCCAACAAGAGAATACCACCATACCACTAGATATTATCAGTTTACATTACCTTGTCCTTTTTGACCATATACCCTGCCAAATCACTAGAATAGCAGTACCATTTTTTTTCTCCTTAATCACAGAAAGATCGATTTTTAAATCACCTGCAGCTGCCCACGCTGCTCAAGAATTTTAATGACTTCCCATATATTATAAACTGATCTTAAAACCTTGAACATACCGTTATCAACTTTCCATAGCACATCGCATATACCATACCACACTAAGATAACATGGAAACTTCTTTCCCTTCCCTACGCTGCAAACATCGGTGCACTCAACTAGTCAAGGACTTTCCAATACGGATACATAGAATACCATCATTCCCACAATATAACATAAGTCTCAATCTCTTCTAATGAAATCACCGTCGTTAGCCATATACACAATCTTAAGACACCATACCGTTACAAGCAAAGTCTTGAACACCGCAAGGCCATTCTCGGGCGTCATTCACGCTTATTCAATTATAATTCAACTGTCTTATTGGACAGGACCACTCGTGCCCTGTTAGAACTCTAGCACAGCAGAACATGATTACATACAAATGCATTTAGCTATCTTTCCTTCCTATACACCGAACATTCTTACCAGCAGCAGTTCAAACCATCCTATTATTTATTCATATCTACGAAGCACCATAACCTTTATCAGAATTTCCCAACATACTTAGAGACAGAACCAACATAGCACTTAGTTGTGCAATTAGCGACTCAATGCAGTCTCCCCAACTTGGATTGAAACCATACATCAAAGCATTTTTAGCTGCTCATAGCATTCTTACTCAAATGATGCCACAATATTATAGTGAGGTTAAACTCAAGTCATTTACAAGCCTTGACAGAGACTTGAATCATCAGAGACCTTAGCTCTTCTGTAATTCTTGCATTTATTCACACTCAACATTTAAGCCTACTCTCTAGGTGACAGAAATATTTTTCTAAGTCCCAAATTTTTTCAAAAATTTCGGTAGAGTTTCCTTTGTAATTTGGCCTATCCACCTACCAGAGAATCACCAAAACATCCTAACAATACATCCACCACTCAACAAGACATCACAATGTATTTCAACAACATTAAATCTCAATACTATACGAATCATATTATCATAATTTATACCTGAGCATGCGCTACACCTGCTCGCATCATAACACATATCAAATACCCTTCAATTACACATCCGAATCAACTCACCTATTTTGCCTCAATCTAATATTTCAGTACAAAACCTTCCACCGGGATAGACATAGCATAATCACCTTAGTCTTCCTGAGTCTAAACTCGTTTTACTACACGTAAGGCACTTTACCTTCCAACTAAGAGATATGATAAATATTCACCATGCCCATAGCTCGGGGCTACACAACAGATTACAATAAGGATCTAACACCTGACAGCTCGTACATTATTAAGCTGCCATTTCCACAGTTAGGAACAATACCGATCACACGAAATTTTATAATACCGGTTTGTAAAATTAGCACTTTGGTGCTCATATCATAGATAAAGATCTGGCCTCAAGTCCTCCCGACTGGCCCAACAAGAACTCATAGAGATTATATCTCGCCCCTCAATCGGAAAATCACAAGCCCTCAAGGCAATTATATTACTGAGCACTCGAAGCGTACACAAATGTGTGGAAGGAATTTCAAAGATTATATCTCAAGCTGAATCAAGTACGCACGATAATAATTCCAAGAAATGTGAAATGTTTCCTAAAAGGTTTGCAGCCTCCCAAGGATAAGTACAGGCGTCCCCGTACCGATCCACGAGAATCTACCAACCGTCTCAAGACTCATGAAGCCTAGTAACCTGGCTCTGATACCAACTTGTCACGACCCCAATCTCGGTCGTGATGGCGCCTAATATAACTGCTAGGCAAGCCCGACCATTTACACTCTCATCCCGAGCATGAAGCTCAAATCAATTACCTGAATATTATTATCAACAATAAAGCTAAACTGAATAATCACCCAAAGATCTAGGGTCACGAGTCTAGAGCCTCTAAACATGATCGGATAACAATATCTAAACCAAATACTCAAGTATGAATAATGTATATACAAAGGAAAACTGGAATAAGAAGAGAAGCCAGGTCCTGCGAACGCCAGCAGCTACCTCAACAACTCGGATAAATATTGATAAAAGCTGGAGTGCTCGTCTATCCCTCCTGTGTACCTGAATCTGCACACAAAGATGCAGGGAGTAGGGGTGAAGTACTAAGTACTCAGTGAGTAATAAATATATACAAGTAGTTGAAAGTAAGAAATCCACAGAATACCACATAATGAAGCTAAACTATAGTCCGATTCCTCCTACGAACTAGCAACAACAACAGTACATTACCACTATCACAGATAATTCACAAACAAAGATGCAATGCAAAGCACATAACCTATGGCGTGTAGCCCTATCCATTTAACGTCGACGGCGCTCACTGGGGGTGTGTACAGACTCCGGAGGGGCTCCTACAACCCAAGTGCAATACCGTTGCGGCGTGCAACCCGATCCTCATATCAACCGCTGCAGCGTGCAGCCCGATCCATCATCAATCCACAACAAACGTAAAAGTCACACAACAGCTCAATTTATTTATTACCAGGTTCCAGTTCATAAATTATGAAAATACTTTAACTTTTATTTAATTTTTCCCAAAACGGGTGACTTAGCATTTCAATACGGTGATTTCAAACCAGGACTGAGATCCGTGATTAAGCAAGTATAGCTATCACATATATAGCTATCCCCTAGGGATACTACAAGTCAGCACAAGGCCCCAAACACGGCTTACCGCCCACAATTATTTAAAACATAGTGTTTTTCAACCACTAGTATCATATTATACTCATTCGGGATGGACTAAAGTCTCAATCCCCAGTCACAATCAATCCCGCACCTGCCACGGGGTGCGAGCCACTCACAATTTGCTAATCTGGGGTTTCGAACCCTCAGGCTACCATATATACAAACTACTCACCTCGACTCGGCTCGATGACTAGTCCGCAATACCCTTGCCACGAGAATCGGCCTCCACGGGTGCAGAATAATCTCACCATACGGCACACGCACAGATGCTTTTTCTGTGGAGTCTCGCCAATCTTCTTTTCTGATTTTTGATTTACCTACAGATGGCTGTATAACAACATGCATGGTAATCACACCATTAGGTTGCTCACTGAAAGGCATTTTACATTGTCCAACAATCTTGTTGTTTTTCCAAAAAAATTTCCAGCACTTATCAACTTTACATCATTTGCTGTCTTGGGTGAAATTCTTTTATGTTTGGGCCATTCGGTGAATTCTCTCTTTAAGCATAGCTATCATGGAAGTTGGTAAGCAGCGAAACAGACCCACGTCTGATACATAGAACAACCGAAACTTAACTTCTAACAAGTCCTCCTCCGGCATTTGTAATCGCCTTCCACCCTCTTTCTTCTTTATTTTTTTTTCACTTCCCAAACCTAGAAGGAACTTGAAAGAAAAGATAGTATGTGACTGAAGTCGATGGAGGGCATAAGGATATCTTAAATTATGTATGTGACAGTTACGAATCTATTACGAGTATAGTGTGTGTGTGTGTGTGTGTATATATATATATATATATATATATATGCTACGTATTTTATACAATCGATTTTCTTCTCGAAAATTACAAAACTCACATTTTCGGAATCCTTGTTTCGCCACGAGTCCGTACACATAAAATTTACCAAATCTGAGTTCAAATGGCCCCTCAAATCTTCAATTTTCGTTTTTTTTAAAAGAAAATTGCAACACAGCCATTTTTCACTAAAATGGTTCTAACTCCATCATACGAACTCGGAATTCGATGATTCTTTTTCCTATGGATCCATAATTTTGATACGGATCCAGTGATTTATACAAAATTGAATTTGGATCTCATTTGCTCAGTGCAACATCAATTTCGCTTATTAAACAATTACTCATATTTCACGTCAAAAACCCAATCGCGACTTGATGAAATTAAACCAAAATTTTCGGATCAGTCCTATAATTCATTATTTAAATTCTCGAAGTCTTGAAATCAAATTTGGATCTCTAGAACTAAAAATAGACCTTTGGATCATTACATTTATGCTCAGAACGGTAAAAATCTTCCAAAAATGACCCGTTGGGCATCCGAAACACACCCGAGACCCTCGGGACCACAACCAAAAATACAAACTCAACCTAATACTTCATTCAAACTTGCTCGGATCATAAAAATGCTACCTTAAATATCAAAAATCACCAAAATCCTAGAATTCGATTCAAACATAAACTTAAACTTTCAAAATTCACATTCGATCAAAAACCCGACCAAACGATGTCCGAATGACCTAAATATTTGCATACATATCCAAAATCACCTAACGAAGTTATTGCAACTGTCAGAATTCCATTCCGACTCTTGGATCAAAATATCACCTATCGATCGGATTCCGCCAAAATTCCAACTTCGCCAAAATAGGCTAACTTCTTCACCGGACCTCCAAAAATACTTCCGATTGCGCTCCTAAGTCTTAATTCATCCCCCGAAACTAACCGAATCATTGGAATTCAGTTACGATCCCTCTAACTCATAAGTCAAAGCTGGGTTGACTTTTTTAACTTAAGCTTTCCTTAAAGAGATTAATTGTCCCATTTCCTACCAAAATCGATCCGAATTGACTCACATTTTGCACACAAGACATATTCGATATTACGGACTTGCACCAACTTTCGGAATTGAATTCCGACCCCGATATAAAAATTTTCACTTCCGATCGAATTTTCTCATAAACCTTCAAATTCCTATATTTAGCCAAATGATTCAAAATGACTTTCGGACATCCGAATTCACTTCCGATCGCGTTCCCCACTCTAGAATCACCATACAGATCTATTCCTAGACTCGGAATCCCAAACGGACATCTATAACTCTAAAATGCCTTCCAAACCAAATTTATGAAATTCTTCTAAAATACTAACTTCCACCATATACGCCGAAATGCTCATGGGTTATCAAAAACCAAATCCGGACATACGCCCAAGTTCAAAATCATCATTCGAGCATGCTGGAACTTTTGGATCCCAATTCCGAGGTCATTTACTCAAAATTCCAATCCTAGTTCATTTCTTCAACTTTAAGCTTTCAAAATGAGAATTTCCATTTAGATTTGACTCCAAACTTCCTGAATTTTAATTCTGACCGTACACACAAGTCAATATACCTGAGATGAAACTGTTCATGGTCTCAATCTGCTGAATGACGTGTCAGAGCTCAAAACGACTGATCGGGTCGTTACAGTGCCGCAGCAGTGTTAGATAATTGTGGGATAGTAGTATACTGATATTGGACTTTCCCCCTTAGAGATGTTCTTACCTACACTGTTGCTTTTAGAACTGTTTAGTGTTCTTACAGGTTTTCTTACCTTCAGATATTATTTATTTCTATTACTTACTGAGTTAGAGTACTTACTCTACTCCCTGCACCGTGTGTGCAGATACAGGGATCTAGGAGGGCATTTGATATATATTGTTGTTGTTTCAGCTTACTACATAGTTATCGAGGTAGCTTTCGGCGTTCGCAGGGCCCGATTTCTCCTTCCCGTTATATCTTGTACTTCTGCTTTAGACTTGGTTGTATAATATATTATTCAGTTGTTTAGACGCTCAGACTTGTGACACCAGATCTTGTTGGACTGTTATTTCAGTTGTTTTGATTTCCGCACTCTTATCATTATTATGAAAACAAGAAATTTTACCTAAATTGGAATATTTAAAATAATTATAGAATTGGTTAACTGGTAATGGTCGGGCTTGCCTAGCAATGTGTTGGGCTCCATCACGACCGGGGTTTGGGTCGTGACACGCCGGAACCCCACCGCTGGCAAATGTCACTTACCCCAAATAACCCCAAAAATAACACTGTCACGACCCGGATTTTTCCCCCAACATCGGGATCGTGATGGCGCCTACTCGTGGTAGCTAGGCAAGCCACTGTATTCATACTATCCTGTTTTTAACAAAATTTTAATTAAATAAATGCGGAATAACAAATCACACGGTGAAAATCATACCTGAAATCCTCTACCCAAGACTTGGAGTCACCAACTCACAAACTACTATGGAATACTACACATAAAAGTCTGAAGGAAATATAACATAATTCCGTTTGTCTCGGAACAATGAGACTACAGCTATTAACATAAATAAAGAAAGAGACGCCGGGCCTGCGGACGTCTGCAAGCTATCTCGGTCTCAAATGTGATCAACTCCCACGCAATCTATTTACTGCTGCTGCTGCTCCTGATCGTAACCTGGACCTGTGCAAAAACGCACATAAGTGTAGCATCAGCACAACCGACCCCATGTGCTGGTAAGTGCCCGGCCTATCCCGGCGAAGTAGTGACAAGCCTAGGACCAGACACCCACATAACCTGTGCAATTCAATATATATATATATGTGTACCACAAAATAACAAGAAATAATCAAGTATTAACACAATAAGGAATATCTTAAAGAATTCAACAATTAACCACGGTTAATAATTTCACAAGGAAAAACAAAGTGTAATGTAAACACAAGTAATATCAATTGAATAAATAGCAAACAGTTGCACGGTATCACCCTTCGTGCTTTTACTCTCATCCTCACATCCATAGTACGGCATGATCCTTCGTACATGGTTCAATAACAGGGCACGGCATGATCCTTCGTGCATAATCAATAAATAAACATGGCACGGCATCACCCTTCGTGCATTATCACTCTTCCTCACCCAAAGAACAATCAAATAAGTTCACAAAGAAAACAAGGTATAATAGAAAACACAAGTAATATCAAGTCAAGGAATGGCAAATAGTTGCACGGCATCACCCAAATAAAATATAATGGAAAAACAAGTAATATCAAGTCAAGGAATAGCAAGCAATTGCACGGCATCACCCTTCGTGCTTTTACTCTCATCCTCACCAAATAAACAAATAAAGTACACGGCATCACCCTTCGTGCTTTTACTCTCATCCTCACATCCATAGTACGGCATGATCCTTCGTACATGGTTCAATAACAGGGCACGGCATGATCCTTCGTGCATAATCAATAAATAAACATGGCACGGCATTAACCTTCGTGCATAAATAAATAGACATGGCACGGCATTAACCTTCGTGCATAAATAAATAGACATGGCACGGCATCACCCTTCATGCATTATCACTCTTCCTCACCCAAATAACAATCACAGTTAAGGGCAGAGAAAGAAACAGCAATTCATAAATCGTCCCATCAAGGGCAATCAACAATTATCTTCACAACAAGTCCCAACAAGGGAGAACAATAACAATTCACCTGTAATATATCTCAAAATATCATTTTCCAACGACTCACGGTCATACTAGACGCCAATGTATGGATGCTCGTCACCACAGCCCATACACCGCACTCGATCACATAACACATAACACATAATCCTATTCCCTCAAGCTAGGATAGAACAAACACTTACCTCGATTCCGGTACAAAACCGCTAAGAGACAACTCTCTCTTGCCACGAATGTCGGCCTCCACAGGTCCAATCTATCCAAAATCATAAGTAATACTTCATAATATGCTAATGGGACATAACCCAATCGAAAGAACTCGAAAAATACTCAAAATCACGAAATTCGCAAAAACCCGAGCCCGGGGCCCACGTCACGAAAAATTCTGAAATTCAGATTTTCGGAATCCTCGTCTCGCCACGAGTCCGTACATACCAAGAACTCCCAATTCGGACCACAAATGGTCCTTCAAATCCCAAATTTAAGGTTTTTGCTCCAAGCCCTATTTTCTTGATTTTTAGCTATAAATTCATGAATTCCATGGATGATTCTTGTATAAAAACATGTATTTAACTCATAAAACTTACCTCCAACGATTCCCCGTCGAAATCCCTTCAATTCCCGTCCAAAAGCTCTCAAGAATGACCAAAAATGGTGGAAAATGAGTTGGTTTCGCGACTGAAATGTTTTTAACATTCTGTCCGGTACTGTAGCTAACACTATGCGATCGCATTAGAGCATTGCGATCGCATAGAACAAATTTGCCGGGCATTGTAGCTAAGCCTATGCGATTGCATAGAACAAAATCCTGGGTACTGTAGCTAACACTATGCGATCGCATCAGAGCATTTGCATAGAACAAAATCCTGGGTACTGTAGCTAACACTATGCGATCGCATCTGAGCATTGCGATCGCATAGAACAAAATCCTGGGTACTGTAGCTAACACTATGCGATCGCATCAGAGCATTGCGATCGCATAGAACAAAATTTCTCCGCAATTTTTCTGCTGCATTTTTCAACTCAAAAATTCCCGTTAGCCATCCGAAATCACCCCGAGGCCCCCGGACCTCAATCAAAAATACCAATACATCCTATAACGTTATTCAAACTTGTTCCAATCATAAAAACATGTCCTTAAACACGGAAAACATTGAATTATAGCGGATTCAAGCCTAAGTTTTCATCTAAACTTTCAAAATCAACATTCAATCACAAACCCGACCAAACGACATCCGAATGACCTGAAAATTTGCAGACATATCCAAAATCACATAACGAAGCTACAAAAATTATCGGAATTCCATTCCGACCCCCGGATCAAAATCTCACCTATCGTTCGGATTCGCCAAAAATACTAACCTTGCCAATTCAAGCTTAATTCTACACCGGTCATCACAAAAATATTCCGGACACACTCCTAAGTCCCAAATCACCTAACGAAGCTATCCGAACCATAAGATTTTCATTTTGAGTCCGATATCAAAATTTCCACTTCCGGTCAAATTTTCTCAAAAACTTTCAATTTTCTATCTTTCGCCAAACGACTCCAAAATGACCCACGGACCTCCGAATTCACTTCCGATCGCGCTCCCAAATCCAGAATAACCATACGGAGCTACTCCCAGTCTCGGAATCCCAAACGGACATTAATAACACTAAAAATGCATTTTAAGCCAAATTGATGCAATTCTTCTAAAATGCTATCTTCCATAATATGCACCAAAACGCTCCCGGGTTATCCAAAACCCGATCCAGGCATACGCCCAAGTCCGAAATCATCATATGAACCTGTTGGAACCTTCAAATCTAAATTCCGAGGTCGTATACTCAACATTCCAATCCTAGTTCATTTCTTCAGTTTTAAGCTTTGGAAATAAGAATTTTCATTTAAATTTGACTCTAAACTTCTTGAATTTTAATTCTGACCATTCACACAAGTCAATATACTTGAGATGAAGTTGCTCATGGCCTCAAACTGCTGAATGACGCGCTGTATCTCAAAACGACCGGTTGGGTCGTTACAATCTCCCCCACTTAAACATACGTTCGTCCTCGAACGTGCTAAGAACTACACTGAAGTAGTCTGAAATTACTGGTTTAACATATCATGCAACTTCCTGTGCTTCCGCAATTCATTTGAGCACATTAGCTCGATAACTCTATAGACATACTCCTTTATTCGAGTAAATAAGCCATTAGACCCAATTCCAACATCCGAAATTTCCTGCCTAGCATGTTTCCATCATACGACCACAATATCATTCTTCACACGCTGTACCCATACATGACTGCATAACTTTGTTGAATTCACACTTTGCATCACTTTACTTATGAGACCACAATAATTTTCTTCAAATATAATAGTCGAAATTCCACAAATCTGATGCTCTCATTGCATCTCATGACCTCCATGGGTCTTTCTCTAGCTTTTACAACACCGATACAACGGAAGGGATGTGCAGGAATTCATATTTAGTTGCCAAGTCAACAAATCATTCAGTCTATACTTCTAACAAGATCCATTACCTTGTCTTAAACCAGAGAATGTTATTTTCCTCTATAATATACTTCATAAAATCAGTTTGCACCGACCCCAAATCCCATAATCTCATCTCACCCAATACGATCTGCTCAGGCGATAAGCCACCTCAAACATAATCAAAAGTCGTACAAGATGACACAATGTGTCATTAGGCCACTAATTCGTACGTGAAACAAAAGGAAGGCGAACACTAGAGAGAACTATCCAACTCTCACATTAACATGGACCTCCTCGGAAAATAGGAAACAGAACACCTAAAAGCAATTATAGACACTGAAATAAACATCACATTGTTGCGGCGTGCAACCCGATCCCAACAATATAACCATGGCGGCGTGCCACCCGATCCCAACAATATAATCATGGCGGCGTGCCACCCGATCCCAACAATATAACCATGGCGGTGTGCCACCCGATCCCAACAATATAGACTCACACAAGGAATCATATGTCGAGCTGAATAGCTCATCACATCAAAATACTGAATATCGATCATAAGCACACAAAGGTGCATGATATCAATCACAAGGAAATACATAGCGCCATAGGCTACAAACTCAAGCACAACTGAGGTGCGATATATGATCTGAGTCTCAAGAGCCATCATGCTCATATAACATCACCGCTGAGCGGAACCTCAACACATAAGGAATTTACCAAGCCGTCTCACAACTTATACGGCGCAATGTATCTTTACATGAGTTAACTAACCGCGAAATAAGACCGCGACTATCCCTCCATAAAGGGCGCATTTCTGGAAGAAACATAACTGGCCTGACGCAAGGCTCACTTCCACATTTAAATCTATCCACCGACCTTAAGTCTATCCTGGTCGTGCCAAGCTAAGTCAATAGTATTTCACAGGTCTATAACCCAATAAGCAGAGTGTCCTCCAGGTATAAATTCTCAAATGAATGATATTACCAAAATCCTCATACTTGGTTTAAATTTCTAATCAATCAAGTGACTACAAGTCACACCTATACAATCTTCTTGGGTCAAGCTCCCACCATCTTCCGAATAATTAAACGGGTCCGCACATTCAACCCACCGGCTGTACTAACACTGAAAAGCGATCAGGAGTCCCTAACCGGGATGCAAAGCCTTTCTCATAGAACACCGATCTCAAATGATACGGATGTTAATACCCATCTTACTCAAAACACTGAAACTCCTTTCCTGCTCATCCGAGCTCTTTATATCACATACATTGACCAAACTGTGACCTTGGTCCTTACTTCAAATTTCATACTACTCACTGCACCTCACGTGCCGATATACGATAGACGCAATTTCCATCATAGCTCTAGAACTGACAATAGGCTAATACTTCATCACATAAGACCTTCCATTTAACTCATTTCAGGAGAACTATAGCAACACACGGCGAGTTCTCATAACCGTTGAATATGCCAATCTCTAAGTAGTGGTCTAAGCCACCATAACCCTTTCCGAGGTCCGCCTACTCATAACAGGCCCTAACAGAAGAATACTTAAGAATAACATCAATCACTGCGGCCGACAAGTCTCAAATGCACCGCCACAAATCACATGCATAATTCGATCACGTTGCATGAACCGATCATTGACACCAATACGCCAACTCAACTATGGTTGATCAATCTACTTCCTTCCAGGTTATCCTTGATTGCCTTAGAAATGTTAATATCTTCCTTCAATACCTAACTTATTCCAACCGACTTACCCTGAGTGACCTTAAATCATGAGGCCATGCTATCTCAAGAATGACTATCATTTCACGCCTCTCAAATGCTACACCACAAGTCAAAACATCATAGATTGTTTTTGTGCTTTTCTTCATAAGTTGATTCAAAGGCTTGAGCCTCAACTGTACATTATAGACTCAAAATTATCAAACACCACACTTTACCTCTTGAATTCACTACGACCGCTATTGAGAACCATCCGGCCCTGACTTGCCCGAGTACGCAATCAACTCTACTGAATTTTATAACATATGAATACCCTCTCGATAAAGCCCCCAGCGGAACAATTTCCCGCGAAGCCTGCACCTATACGAGGTATAAATCATGAATCTTTCCTCAAGTTTGAACACGAGCCAGTAAGGCTAACCATAACATGCATTCAACAATTTATATACTCAAATTACCACTCATGACCCTTTTTCCGTGGTTGCAATAACACAATAATACGCTAGTATCCAGAATTCACATAGGTAATTAACCATGCGACCCAATCGTAAGCGGTGGGACTCTCCCACTTAGCCCGAAGCCACTATTACACGACTCTCGAACACATTAGAACCATTCTCTCAAGTCATTTACTATTATTCAACTGCAACTCACTTGATCCAACGAAGATAACCACCTGTGCTCTATTAGCACTCTGACACCATAGGGTATGACCTCATTCCAATACAACCAAACATTCATCCCGCTCCATGCACCGAGCATTCTTTACCAATGACATCTTAAAACATACTGTGATTCTCACACGCCTACGAATCACCATGTAGCCTTTGTCGAAGCTTTTCCCTGTTGATAATGAAATGTAGAGTTTATTAGGGACACAGGAACATCAAAAGTCCCAACATCATACCATACGAGCCTCAACTCTTGCCCATCCGCAAGTTTTCAAGAACTCTTTGAATAGCACCTAAATACATCGTAGGCCAAATCTGATATGACACATGACCCATAATTTGATCGTTGATAGTGAAATCCTTTCACTTGGCACGAAGCCTTAAGATACATCTTGCTAATCCATGACAATAGCCTTTATCATTTGTACATCTTCCTCATAAGACAACCAAAGACATTCGTTTGGTACATGTCCTTCTTAAGATAGTTACACTCTTTCCCCCAATATCTCTGATGGCTGAATCCTTCGCTAAATAGATATCTCATATGAACCATATAGTCTTTATTACCACTAACTATCTTTAGATCTACATCCACCTTGTGATTCTACCATTACTGTAACGATTAGGCAGTTAAGTAAACCTTCTCAAGACCGTACCTATCAACCGAATGTCAGAACCTAGTGCACCCTCATGTGCACAATTGAAGATCTCTCAATTTCTTGCATTATCGATATGGATGACACACTGTAACAATAGTTGAGTAAATTGTTGACTCCCTTGAAATCCCTCTGCAGCATCACGAACCGTCGGCGCATACTTGATACCGAGTGTGCAATTTCAATACACGAGTGGATGCAAAAGAACATATGACATAGGCTCCAACTGAATAAATGGCGCACGATAAGGAATTCAAAGAATTGAAGAGTTTCCTAAACAGCTACATAGCCCCTCGTAGATAAATACAGACGTCTCCGTATCGATCAGCGAGAATCTAAGTAACCGGTCTGTGTCCCATGACTCCTATTAACCTAGAGCTCTGATACAAACTTGTCACGACCCTAGTTCACCAATCGTGAACATGTCATGACGGCACCCAGTCCCCACGACTAGGTAAGCCTAACACTTTGCGGAATGTACAAGTTTATGAACTTTAAACAAGAAATAGCGGAAAATGATATAAATAGGAATGTAATCCGTGCCGCTTGGCACATACACTCGTCAACACACTGCATAAAAATACCACCAAGACCCGGAATCCCACGGTAACAATGAGACTACAGCTATTAACATAAATAAAGAAAGAGACGCCGGGCCTACCTCGGTCTCAAATGTGATCAACTCCCACGCAATCTATTTACTGCTGCTGCTGCTGATCGTAACCTGGACCTGTGCAAAAACGCACAGAAGTGTAGTATCAGCACAACCGACCCCATGTGTCGGTAAGTGCCTGGCCTATCCCGGCGAAGTAGTGACAAGACTAGGACCAGACACTCACATAAACCTGTGCAATTCAATATATATATATGTGTACCACAAAATAACAAGAAATAATCAAGTATTAACACAATAAGGAATATCTTAAAGAATTCAACAATTAACCACGGTTAATAATTTCACAAGGAAAAACAAAGTGTAATGTAAACACAAGTAATATCAATTGAAGAAATAGCAGACAGTTGCACGGCATCACCCTTCGTGCTTTTACTCTCATCCTCACATCCATAGTACGGCATGATCCTTCGTACATGGTTCAATAACAGGGCACGGCATGATCCTTCGTGCATAATCAATAAATAAACATGGCACGGCATCACCCTTCGTGCATTATCACTCTTCCTCACCCAAAGAACAATCAAATAAGTTCACAAAGAAAACAAGGTATAATAGAAAACACAAGTAATATCAAGTCAAGGAATGGCAAATAGTTGCACGGCATCACCCAAATAAAATATAATGGAAAAACAAGTAATATCAAGTCAAGGAATAGCAAGCAATTGCACGGCATCACCCTTCGTGCTTTTACTCTCATCCTCACCAAATAAACAAATAAAGTACACGGCATCACCCTTCGTGCTTTTACTCTCATCCTCACATCCATAGTACGGCATGATCCTTCGTACATGGTTCAATAACAGGGCACCGGCATGATCCTTCGTGCATAATCAATAAATAAACATGGCACGGCATTAACCTTCGTGCATAAATAAATAGACATGGCACGGCATTAACCTTCGTGCATAAATAAATAGACATGGCACGGCATCACCCTTCGTGCATTATCACTCTTCCTCACCCAAATAACAATCACAGTTAAGGGCAGAGAAAGAAACAACAATTCATAAATCGTCCCATCAAGGGCAATCAACAATTATCTTCACAACAAGTCCCAACAAGGGAGAACAATAACAATTCACCCGTAATATATCTCAAAATATCATTTTCCAACGACTCACGGTCATACTAGACGCCAGTGTATGGATGCTCGTCACCACAGCCCATACACCGCACTCGATCACATAACACATAACACATAATCCTATTCCCTCAAGCTAGGATAGAACAAACACTTACCTCGATTCCGGTACAAAACCGCTAAGAGACAACTCTCTCTTGCCACGAATGTCGGCCTCCACAGGTCCAATCTATCCAAAATCATAAGTAATACTTCATAATATGCTAATGGGACATAACCCAATCGAAAGAACTCGAAAAATACTCAAAATCACGAAATTCGCAAAAACCCGAGCCCGGGGCCCACGTCACGAAAAATTCTGAAATTCAGATTTTCGGAATCCTCGTCTCGCCACGAGTCCGTACATACCAAGAACTTCCCAATTCGGACCACAAATGGTCCTTCAAATCCCAAATTTAAGGTTTTTGCTCCAAGCCCTATTTTCTTGATTTTTAGCTATAAATTCATGAATTCCATGGATGATTCTTGTATAAAAACATGTATTTAACTCATAAAACTTACCTCCAACGATTCCCCGTCGAAATCCCTTCAATTCCCGTCCAAAAGCTCTCAAGAATGACCAAAAATGGTGGAAAATGAGTTGGTTTCGCGACTGAAATGTTTTTAACATTCTATCCGGGTACTGTAGCTAACACTATGCGATCGCATTAGAGCATTGCGATCGCATAGAACAAATTTGCCGGGCACTGTAGCTAAGCCTATGCGATCGCATAGAACAAAATCCTGGGTACTGTAGCTAACACTATGCGATCGCATCAGAGCATTGCGATCGCATAGAACAAAATCTGGGTACTGTAGCTAACACTATGCGATCGCATTAGAGCATTGCGATCGCATAGAACAAACTCTCCGGGTACTGTAGCTAACACTATGCGATCGCATCAGAGCATTGCGATCGCATAGAACAAAATTTCTCTGCAATTTTTCTGCTGCATTTTTCAACTCAAAAATTCCCGTTAGCCATCCGAAATCACCCCGAGGCCCCCCGGACCTCAATCAAAAATACCAATACATCCTATAACGTTATTCAAACTTGTTCCAATCATAAAAACATGTCCTTAAACACGGAAAACATTGAATTATAGCGGATTCAAGCCTAAGTTTTCATCTAAACTTTCAAAATCAACATTCAATCACAAACCCGACCAAACGACATCCGAATGACCTGAAAATTTGCAGACATATCCAAAATCACATAACGAAGCTACAGAAGTTATCGGAATTCCATTCCGACCCCCGGATCAAAATCTCACCTATCGTTCGGATTCGCCAAAAATACTAACCTTGCCAATTCAAGCTTAATTCTACACCGGTCATCACAAAAATATTCCGGACACACTCCTAAGTCCCAAATCACCTAACGAAGCTATCCGAACCATAAGATTTTCATTTTGAGTCCGATATCAAAATTTCCACTTCCGGTCAAATTTTCTCAAAAACCTTCAATTTTCTATCTTTCGCCAAACGACTCCAAAATGACCCACTGACCTCCGAATTCACTTCCGATCGTGCTCCCAAATCCAGAATAACCATACGGAGCTACTCCCAGTCTCGGAATCCCAAACGGACATTAATAACACTAAAAATGCATTTTAAGCCAAATTGATGCAATTCTTCTAAAATGCTATCTTCCATAATATGCACCAAAACGCTCCCGGGTTATCCAAAACCCGATCCAGGCATACGCCCAAGTCCGAAATCATCATATGAACCTGTTGGAACCTTCAAATCTAAATTCCGAGGTCGTATACTCAACATTCCAATCCTAGTTCATTTCTTCAGTTTTAAGCTTTGGAAATAAGAATTTTCATTTAAATTTGACTCTAAACTTCTTGAATTTTAATTCTGACCATTCACACAAGTCAATATACTTGAGATGAAGTTGCTCATGGCCTCAAACTGCTGAATGACGCGCTGTATCTCAAAACGACCGGTTGGGTCGTTACAAACACCCTACACGCGCCTAAGCTTCCTCTACCAATTCCCCATACATATTTGTTTCAAAATTGCCCAGAATTTCTCAAATTTCTCTTTTTAAATTCTGGTCAAGAACCCCTAGCCTAATTCTTGGGGATTCATGACCGTAACACCCCTAATAGGTGTTTTCTTCTGGAAAACACACCATTAGAGATGTTACGGATCATGAATCCTAAATGATTCGAACTATTGTGGCTCAAGCGTGATTGAAACAAGTTGATTAGAAGTTTTCTAAAAACCTAGATAAGGTTTCTTGATCTCTTTGTTTTATTTTTGTTTTGTTTCTGTTATGCATGTGTTTGTTCGATTAATATTTGCTTGTTTTCTTGCATTTTTTGTTCTGGTCTTTTTCTTATCTTTTTAATTTCTATTTCATTATCAGTAATCAAATTTTGAATCTTTCTTTGGAATTCTTGCTTGAATCTATCATGTTCTTCAGAATAGTTGTGTCAATTTTAGAATTTTTTGATTAATTAAATTTCAAAATTGTTAGCCTACATTTCGTATGATTCAGCTAGGCTGTCATTTTTGCAAAATTCTTAAGTAGTATTAGTTTTGAATAGTTTAGATTAATCAACTTAGATTTGAGTCAATAATCAATGATTAAAATCCGGCAATTAGGGGGTTGGTTATAGCTGTTAAAGGGGTTGGGGAAAGACAGTAATTTCAAAAGTAAAGGGGGGGGGGGGTATTTTAGGTATATGAAATGGATTAACAGTAGTTATAACACAACTTCAGGGGTAATATGGGCATAGAAAATGGTAGTTTAGTAAATTCTAAAATGAAGTATTCAGGAATCGTAAAGGGTATAAAAAATTCTAGAATAGACTATAGTGCAAGTTTTGGTTAAATAAGTATAGTTACTTGTAGTGCAAGTTAAAAATAAGGGGGAAAAAGAGAATAAAATAGGGACTGATTTGTAAAAATTAAAAGTGACATTTCCCTCCAAATTATATCTATAAATATGGACTAATGTGCCTTGTTTTACAAGTTCTGAACTTCCAGAAATTCTCCCAAACTCTCCTCTCAATTCCATATTTCAAATTTGAAATTTAAACCTTTACAATATTCCAAAAACAAATAGAAAATTCTCTTAAAAATCAAAATAGGTTACTGTTTCATTAAGCTTCACGATCTCAATTCTAGTTACTAATTTGTGTCACACTAGCTCAATCTTGATTCATTGAAGTTCAAAGCTCATTTGCATTTACTCAGTTGTGTTGTTTGAATTTCTGCTTCTTGTTTGGTGTGTATTCTTCCTGAATTTTTTGTTTAATTGAGCAATTGCTGGATTTTGGAAAATCTCATGAGTTGCTAGTTTTATTTTTTGGGTTCTGCTTACTGTTGTTGTTGATTCTGACTTCTGTTGTGAATCCTCACTTGTTTACATTCTATTCTCCAGGTACACACTCTCAGCCTGTGTTGATATAATTTCGCCTATTGAACATGAATTAAAGCGGAAGTTTATTTTCTGCCCTGGAGTTGTAATTTAGGGATGTTATTAAGTCTTGATAGCCTGCCTACTATTTGAATACTCCTATTTGTATTAGTTGGATTGTATAAATTGAACTTCTAGACGGTTGAATCTGTACTAGTCCATTCATAGTCTTAAATAGCATATGATAATCTGAAGAAACGTCTTAAATAGCATATGTAAAAGTTAGTTTGTATCCACATTTGATTGCAATGTCAGCATATGATATTTTAAGAAACGTCTTAAATAGCCTTGTGTTGCAATAGCTGAATACTAGTAATTTCACATTTTTGCAAGTAAATAGCATGTCGAGTTAATACAAATCTAATTAATCTATTTGTGTAGTATCATCATTATTTTAATTGTATTTCACTCAGTGGTATCTAAAAAATTCATCAGCAGTTAAACGAGTAAATTAAGCTGAGTTTTAATTTCAGTGATTAATGTTAATTAATGCGAATAAGTGAATATTGCTTTTTCTTCCATTATAAATTATTGAACATATTTCTAAATGAAGAGCAACCTCAGTGAATTGTTTTTCAAGCTGAACGGGTAGGGCTAAACAGCCCATCTCCATAGCTATAACCTCAGGGCCTTAACGAATGGCCCAAATTTTGGTGTATGCATGGACCTTGATCCCAGGTTCTATGCCGGCAGTCCCACATTTGTTAACATTGGGCCTCTGAGCAATGGACTATATGGAATAAAAGGGGCCACTGCTTGGATAGTATATCATTCGTAGTTCATTACTAAGTAAGAGGCTTCAGGAGATTTATTGGGCATGTCATCAGGTCTAGAGTATATCATTACTTGGGCCAAGCTTGAGGCCCAAAAACGTTGCTAAAGTTTAAATAACAATTAGAGTTCACACATAACAATACTAAAATTAAATAATTAGGAATATGGAAATTAATCAATAAATAAGAAAGTCGGTCTTAAGTTAGGTAGCAGGTTCAAACTAAAAGGTTTTATCCTTTTGTTAGAATTCGGACTTGAATTTAAGATTCAAATTTATATTCATGAATTAATTGGTCATTAGAGACAAATAAATAGATAATTTCAGATTGTTAGTTTGGCCTTTAATAATAAAATGAGACGAGCCTCACTAAATTAAATATACAATTACTGGGCCCTCATTAATTACTTAATTAAAAAAAATGCTTAGTATTCGGGACGAGCCGTTTAGCAAATTTCACGGCTTTCCCAAAATATAATAACACGTTAGCCGTTTTAGGTGCGTCTTTTAAATAAAATTACCTTCCTAAATACGGGTGCACATTTCATGTGACCCAAATCCAAATCCGAAAATGTTGAATAAGAATGTGTCGATGATCCGGGTGCATTTCATGTGACGTGATCCGAAAACATGTTCTTAAATGATGTTCACTTTCTTAAATAAAATAATTGATAAAAGGCGGTAATTAACTGTCAAATTCCATAAATAGGATAATATGTATAAAAATCAAAATTTAGCCAAATATAGAAGTTGGGTGACCGTGCTAGAACCACGGAACTCGGGAGTGCCTAACACCTTCTTCCGGGTTAACAGAATTTCTTACCCGGATTTATGGTTCGCGATTGTTAAACATAGTCAAACCCTTTCCTCGATTTGGGATTCAAACTGGTGACTTGGGTCACCATAAATCTCCCATGTGGTGACTCTGAATCTTAAATAAAGCGAATCTCATCTCTATTGTCCTTTAATTGAAAAAACTCCTTCTTTATTATATCCCTTTCCAGGGGTGTAGTAAAGCCTTTAGGGGAAAAAGGAGGTGTGACAATGCAGAGTTTCAACAAGCTTCTTTATGTATATAGCTAGGACTGTCCTAGACTGTTAAGTATGTGATTATAGCTGAGTTTTAGTATAGTTTTACATTAACTCCAGTTAATTTGTTGTTTTGTTTAAAGTAAAAATTGAAAAGTGGATTAGATTAATAATTGATCATGAAATTAACATATGATTCTTAGGTCAATTTTGGTTCCAATTTGAATGCATTTTTTTCCAAACATTTTAATAATAAAGTAGCTAGTTTTAGTGGTTGATGTTATTAAATAAATCAGTCTGTGCCTGAGATGAGAATCCAATTGACTAATATCTATTAGATTTGAATAAATGTATAGTGTCTTCCTTTGTCTATTATTTTGAACACACACAAAAGAAATTTGGGCTCCTTTGCAAGCCAATCCCGTCCCAGTAACAGAAGGCCCAAATATGAGTCAAACAACCCACGCAGGTCTAGCCTTTCACAAGGCAAGACTAATATCATTCAAGCCACGGGCCAAACTTTCTTTTGCCCAATTTTGTTGTTGGAATACCATTTGCTTTTGTAAAATAATTTATTAATTAGGGATATAGAAAATTAATTCATAAATATAAAGTTGGGTTTTGAATTAGGTAGCGAGTTCAAGCTAAATGGGTTTTCCCTTTTGTTTGAATTTAGACTTGAACTCGGGGCTCAAATTTATATTCATCGATTAATTAACCTTTAGAGGCAAATAACACAAACTAGAAAATTGTAGTTTACTTTAGGATGGCCTTTTAATAATAAAATGAGACAAGCCTCGCCAAACTAAAAACACAATTGCGGGGCCCTTATTAATTACTTTTTAAAAATACTTAGTATTCGGGACAGGCCATTTAGCATATTTCACGGCCTTCCCAAAAGATAACAATACGCTTGTCTCTTAGGTGCGCTTTAATTAATCTTACCTTTCTAATACGGGTGTGCATTTCATGCGACCCAAAACCAAATCCAAAAATATTGAATAAGAATGTGTTGAGGATCCGGGAGTATTCATGTGATGTGATTCGAAAACATGTTCTTAAACGACATTCACTTTCATAAATAAAACAATAACACATAAAAGCGGTAAAATAATGCTAAAATTGAACAATAGGACAACATGTATTAAAATAAAATATTTTAGCCAAATATAGCAGTTGAGCGACCGTGCTAGAAGCACGGAACTCGGGAGTGCCTAACCCCTTCTTCCGGGTTAACAGAATTCCTTACTCGGGTTTCTGCTTCGCCATTGTATTACAGAGTCAAAACCTTTTTTCGATGCGGGATCCAAACTGGTGACTTGGTACACCATAAATATCCCAAGTGGCGACTCTAAATTTTTTAATAAACGAATCCCGTTTCGATTGTCCTATAATTGGAAAAACTCATTCGTTTTTGTACACTTTCCCGGGGTGTAGTAAAGCTTGGAAAAAAGGAGTTGTGACAGCTCTGGCAACTTTGCTAGGAAAAAGAACCAAGAATATCGGTTCAGTATTCAAGAATTCGAGCTCAGTTAAATTGTTATATTTGGATTTATTTGATTTTGCTACATATTTCTTGCCCTATGTGCTAAATGTTTTACCACTTTAATATTTGTTGAATTGTATATAAACTGTTGTGAATCCCTCCCTCTTTCTGAATCGTCTACATCATGGAGAAGGTGTACTTCGTGTAGCTTCTCTTCTGTTGGAGTCTTTTTCCCAATTTAGAATGAGGTTTGGATAAGTTGCAAAGCCGGCGGAGCTTCTGTATCCCCGGTATGCTGCCTCCCTCTCGGCCCGAGTTGTCCACTCGGGTAAGCCAGGTCTAGAAAAATATACCTAGGATTTAAACCTAGAAGAACAATAAACTCATGTCGGATCCCTAGTAGGACACTTATTTGCATCACGTGCATTTTGACTTAAGGGACTCAACACATGGGTTGGGTCCGTCTTGGATAGGTGACCCGAATTGAAATGACCATCCTGATGCATATTACGTGCTACTTGAATTTATTTGCTCGGCTTCGCATGTTGACCGGCTTGTAAATAATGAATGAAAAATTGTGAAAATTACCAGTGTTAGGACTGAGTGAGGGTAATCATGTTTTTGAAAAATCAATGCCGAAATAATACCGAAATGCTGCCGGATTTTTGAAAAATGAAAAAACAAAAAAAAAAGAAAATATTTGAAAAATATAGAAAGTAAATTGTTGGTCAAAAACAGTTTTGATTTTGGCCAATCGGCCCGAACTACACTTGTTTGTTTCTCACCGATTGTGAGATACGTAGGCGACCCTCATCGGGTCCAACTATACCTTTTGCAAAAATAGCAAAAATGTCAAATTTTATTTTTGTTATAAATAAGTCGGGTGAGTTCATTCTTATTTAAAATAAGCCTAATGTCTCTCAAAAGACGCCGGAAGGCCGTTTTTGCAAAAACAGCCACCCTGAGTCATTTTTAAATAATTTGTGGGCACAACCTTAAAATCTCCCTTTCGGGAGCACTGAAAGGCCGTATCCGCAAAATCAAGTTTGGTTATTTAAATTTTTTTATAAAAATAGCCACCTTGTTAAATAAGCCATTACATGGCTGGTTTTTGCTAAAATAGTCACAATCGGCATTAAAACTTTCTCAGTCTTGCATTGGCCTGTGGCGATGCTGAGTGATGCCCTACGGGCCCCAGGATGTGAAATTTTGATGTATTTTTCATCGAGTGTGTATATTCTTAAACAAAAATTTTGCAAAAAAAAATAGCCATTTCTCCCTTTAATCATTAAATTCCTTTAAATAAAATGTGCAGAATGAATTCAAACGAAATCGAAACCTTCTTAGTCCTGAGCGAGATACCCCTTAAGCTCCATATGTGGTGGGATGACCTCAAAGATGGAAGTAGAGAATCAGTGGTAAAAATTATGGGTGGCCTTGTGATACTTTTGAACATAAAACCGAGAAAGGATATTGTTGAAGCATTGATACTGTTCTGGGATCGAACTCAAAATGTCTTCAGATTCTCTGATTGTAAACTCACACTGACATTGGAAGAAATAGCAGGGTATGCAAGCCTTAATGGAAACAAGCGAAATAGATATCCTTTATCACCGAGACCAGTCACACTCCACAAGTTCTTAGATTGACGAATAGTAGTCGGGATGTCTAAGACTTGTGTCTAGCAAAGGGGTGTTGTATTTTGCATTTCTCTATCATAGATATGGCAACCCAAGGGGCTTCGAAGAACCTAACACCGGCCTGACACACGCTAGAAATAAAGACAAATGGGAGGCTCAGCGAGGGTTAGCATTTCTGGTGGCCTTCCTAGGAATCGTAATTTGCCTAGGGAAAGATGGAAATATAGACCTCGGGCTAGTAGGAATGGTGGATGTAGCTATGACGAAACCTACTAGCATGGTGGCTTCCTTGATCGTATAAGAGATATATCGTGCTTTAACTAATTATCGGAAAGGCGAGAAATTCTTTCAGGGGTGTAATCTCTTATTGCAAATGTGGATCCAAGAGCATATATGCCATCATACAGGGTACATGAATTTTGGGTTGACTGGACTTAGTTGCATCAATGAGTTTGAAACCCGGGTCACAAGCATTAAATTTCCCAAAGGTGGTGAGGCTTGGTCATCATGTTTGCAATCATTAAATGAGGATAATGTTGAGTGGTCTTATGGGTGGCTTTCTGCTACTGAAGTTGTCTACACTTCAGCAGAAGTCCCTTATATTCTTCTAATGGGTATTCAGTGCATACAACCTTACGCGCCTTATAGGATCCTGCGTCAAATCGGGAGGTTCCAAATAGTGCATAACGATGAAGAGTTGAGTGAACAAATTATTGAGTTGGTTCCTAAAGCTACTTTCCCAGAAGCGAGAATTAGAAAGATATGGAATGAAATTCAATTTCTGCAACCTGACACCATGGTAGAAGATTGGGCAAGGGGTGAAGTGGACCCTAAATATTTGACATGGTTCAACAAAAGGTTTCAAATCCCTGGAAGACCCGCTAAGAGACCCCATGTACAATAGTTTACTAACGGAGCCTGAGTCCAATTGGATTGGTTAGCGAAGGAGAAAGAATATCAAGCCAAAATTAGGGCGTTGGAGCAACATGTGTGGGACCTTCAATTTGAGAAAAGTGTGAAAATTGCAGGTGATGAAAGGGAGAAAAAGAAATTGGCCCAAGAAAATGAAGCTTTAAAGGCACAAATTCACCAAATGAAAATCGATGCTAGAAATCGAGAAAGAAACGTGTCTGATGAACGATTGATCAAGGGGTTGAAAAAACAAGTCTCGTATTGCCAAGAAGAGTTAGAAAAATTTGAAAGGAACATGGAGAGACTTCGAGCATACTGGGCCAAGAAAACTGAGGAAAAAGCCCAGTATGTACAACAGTTTAAAAGATATTATGAAGGAACCATTGCCAACATAAGAAGAAAAGCGAATGCTCGGGAAGAAAAGGCGGCCCGGTTAGACAAAGATTTTCAGGCTGAAAGGGATCGTTGATATTAGATGATTGCTGAAATGCAAAAGGAAATGAAATTGCTACAATATCTTCACCTCCATGATTCTCAAGTACTTGAAGCCCGGACATGACAAATAAGCCGGCTTCTCCAGGAAAAGGGCCAAATTAGAGAAAAGATTCGGGGCATGACACGCTATGTTGTTAAAAGGTGCCACAATGGTGAAAAGATGGGTTATGCCACTTCTTCTGCAGTAGTGATGATATTTGTCTGACAAGTTATGAATGATTTGGAGCAATTACGAAGGGGTCTTGTTAGCCGTCCCGCGGCGATGCCGAATGATGTCCCACGGGCCCCAGGGTTTGAAGCTTTGATGTACTCCTAAAAAATAGTCAAGTCTTGAGTCTGTATTTTTTATTTTGAAAATGAAAACAATAGCCTAGTAGTGATGTAATCAGTTGTCATTAATGAAAAGTTGAAAATTCCCAAAAATTATATTTCTACTTTCTTGTTTTTAATTTTATGATAATTGGCAAAATTCCACGTGATCTGATTCAGGCACAGTTGCGATATATAGGCAATTTTCATAGGACCCGACCATAACTATATGAAAAATACGAAAATACGGTAAGAATAACAAGCCAAAAGAAGAGTGAAAAAAATAAAAGAAGTGAAAGACAAAAGAAAGAAAAGAAAGAAGAAAAATAAAGGGAAAAGGCGCAATAAAAGAAAATGGCAAAGCAAAGAAAGAGTCAAGAATAGAAGAAAGAAGCCACAATGGAAAATAAATAAGCCGGGATGATGCACGCGGCCGAGAAAAAGCATATTAATAACCAATAAATGCCTAGGTGCATCCATGCTCCAAATGTGCAGTTCTTCGTCTGTTAATGCCCTAACCACTAATAACGATGTTTTTGTTGGTAAGACTAGACAGGTGGTTCAGCTAGCTGGAATTCTGGCAACTTATCCATATAATACCCGCTCCAAAGACATCTCAAAAATGGTCAGCCAAGAGATCGAAGCAACTATTTTTTACCCGGTTAGGGAGGAAGAAATAGTGGATGTCAATGCTATGATAGAAGAAATGTATAAGCTGAAACAACAGATGACCGAGATGTACCAAGCTTGGGCAAAAAGACATCCCCTGCCAGTTTATCCCACCAATCCTGCCTATGTCCCGCCACCAGTTCAATCACAAGATCCACCCACTGTGAATTCTTCCCCGGCCTACCCTACTTACCAGCCATACTATGCAACCACTTCTCAAACACCACCACCTCCCCACCAAAACAAATTCTGTGTCATCCACCACTAGTTGGTCCTGTGTACGTGGCTCCTACGCCTGCCATATTACACAAATCTTCAATTGAACCCTTGTTCCATACTCAGGAAAACCACTATTATCCGTTTGAGCCTACTTTCAAACCTCATGAGCCATACTCTTATACTCATCTTATTGATATATTAGCTGAAGAAGAAAAGCCTTCTAAGAACCCCAAGCAGGAGGAGATGATACGCAAAGTAAAAAGCTTGGAACAATCATTTCGAAACATGCAAGTTCTAGGAGGACAAGTGAGTGTCGCTTATAAAGACATGTGCTTGTTTCCAGAAGTCCAATTGCTTGCGGGTTTCAAATTATCGGAGTTTGATCTTTACGTTGGACATGGCAACCCCGTAGCCCATTTGAGGGTGTTTTGTAGCAAAATGAGGGGTGCTGGAGGAAAAGATGAATTATTAATGGCATATTTCAACCAAAGTCTCAGTGGATCGGCTTTAGAGTGGTATACAAGGCAAGATCATACCCGATGGTACACATGGGATGACTTAGCCCAAGCATTTCCAAACCACTTTCAGTATAATCTGGAGATTGTCCCCGATCGTCTCTCCTTGACCAAGATTGAAAAGAAACCTGGATAAAGTTTCAGAGAATATGGATTTCGATGGAGAGAACAGGGCGTAAGGGTTGATCCTCCGATGAAAGTGGGTGAAATGGTGGATTATTTTTTGCAGGCTTTATAGCCTACTTATTACGGTCACCTAGTGTCAGCGGTAGGGAAAACATTCAATAAAGTCGTAAAGATGGGAAGCATGGGAGAAGAAGGTTTGAAGTCCAACAAGATTATGAGTTACTCTGCAATAAAAAAGACTACCCAAGCCATCCAGACTAGCACTGGAGGGGTTTTGGGAAAGAAGAAAAAGGAAGAAGTTGTCGTGGTGGAGTCGAGGGCATGGTCCGGGGGTCCTTCACCATATTATCACCAACCCCGTCAACATCACCAACCCTACCCACATACTCCATATGGCCCACCACAACACTACTATCCACCTCCCGTTCCTTACTTCTCAGTTCACCACGCCCAAACTTATCCTCAACCTCAGGCATCCTGGCGTGCACCGACTTCCCAAAATACCTATCACACCCAAAATGCACACCCACCTCCTAGAACCTACAGAAATCCTAGTGGAACCGGTTTCCGATCAAACCCTGCTGCTAAGAATGACAGATTGCAAAAGAATAAGACTTTCACTCCATTAGGAGAATCTTACAGCAGCATGTTTCACAAGTTGAGGCAACTTGGAATGTTAAACCCAATTGAACCAAAAATGCCAAACCCTCCCCAAGAAACCTGGACCATTCCATAAATTGTGATTATTGCTCAGGAGCTCTAGGGCATGATACAGAGAAATGTTTGCACCTGAAAACTACTATTTAGGAACTTATTGATGCTAGGAGAATTGAAGTACATGCTCCAAAAACTCCCAATATCATGCAGAATCCATTACCAACTTATCATGAGGGTCACATGATTGAGTTAGTACAGAGGGGAGAATAAAAGAAGCTGCCACAAATTGTGATAATGATTAAGGCAAGTGAGATTAAAGAAAATGACAATTGATCAGCAGGATGGCATTGGTTATAGTGGAACAGACAGATAGTGATCCAGCGATTATAGTGAAGCCATAACCTGTTAATGTGATAATACCAGGAGCAGGTGTTAAGCATGTGTTGGTTGTAAAGGGCGCTCATACAGAATCGGTTATCATTAAACTGGTGACTTAGTTGCCTATGGTAAATGCAAAGGCTGTTCCGTGGAATTATGACTGGGTGACTATGATATATAGGGGAAAAGAAGTTAAAGAAGAAGTATGGAAAACTCATGGGCTGACTAGATCAGGAGGTGTTTTGCCTCTAAAGAATTGAGAAAGGTCAAAATAGTTAAAGACAATCCAGCACCAGTGAAAAGGGTTGTTACCGAAGAAGAAGCTAAAGAGTTTTTGAAAAAGATGAAACCATATGACTATTTAATCGTGGAATAATTGAGGAAAACCCCAGCGGAGATCTCATTATTGTATCTATTGATCCATTCGTATGAACATCGTCGGCATTGATGAAGATTCTAAATAAAGCAGATGTGCCAGACAAACTCACTGTGAATCATCTTAAGAAGATTGCAAACAAAACTTTTGAGGTTAACAGGGTAACATTCTCCGATGATGAGTTGTTGTTGGATGGAACTGAACATAATAGAGCCCTTTACCTCACAGTAAAGTGCGAAGATTCGACGGTGACTCGGGTGTTAATTGATAATGGGTCTAGTGCCAACATTTTCCCTCTATCCATTCTATAAAAGTTGAAGGTTTACAATGAAAGAATTCATAAGAATATTATTTATGTACGGGGATTTGATGGCGGAGGGAAGGATACAGTAGGAGATATTATGTTGGAGCTAACAATAGGACCTGGTGAATTCACTATGCAGTTCCAAGTGTTTGATGTTGCTGTTTCCTACAATCTTTTATTAGGACTACCCTAGGTTCATGCCGCAAAGGCAGTGCCGTCTACTTTGCATCTAATGGTCAAATGTGAATGGGATCAGCAAGAAGTTTTGGTCCATGGGGAGGACAATTCTTGTAATGCTAATACACCCTTCGAGGAAGTTGAAGATGATAAAGGCACGGGGGTGTACCAAGTCATGGATACAATACCTGTTGCTAAAATACAGGAAGGGGAGTGTGTTTATATGCCTAAGGCAGCTGCCGCATCTGTCATGGTGGCAATGGAGATGATAAGGAATGGATTTTTGCCCGAAAAGGGTTTGGGAGCTTCACTATAGGGGATGATACAGCAGTGTTTCTTCCTGGAAATATAGACACTTTCGTGTTAGGCTTCAAACCCACGGCTACTGACATAAGGAGATCCAAAAAGATGAAGAAGATAGTGTGGACCCTTCCAAAACCTATCTCCTTTCCCATTCCTTTGTTCGGTCTGGTACTAAATGGCGCCCAACAACAGTAATGGCCAATTCTGTGGTGATAGAATCTGACAAGGAGTTGATCGAAAGGTTTGAAAGGTTGTTCGATGAAGTGAATATGGTGGAAGCAAGTGAAGGTCCAAGTAAAATTGATGTGCAGTTCGTGGGGTCTCAGGCCAAGATTAATAACTAGGAAGCTACTCCTCTTCCAACTAGGAATGAGTCGTAGCAATTAGTTTTTTATTTTCTTTTGAGTATTAAATCTAGATTATTTCCTAGGTTGTAATTCGAATTTCTATGTTCTGTCCATTTGGATGAGTTAAACCTTGTTATCTTACAATTTTAATTAAATGCAATTTTATTCTCTCTTCATTCCCGATAGCCTTTATTTTTGTCTTTCTTTTCTCTCTCTTGTACAGTCCCTTTTTATGCTGGTTCTAATCATGTGTCATGCATGAGGAGTTCCTGGCCTAGTCTTGATAATCAATGTGAAATAGTAATACAACAAATTGAGTGTGATGATGAGGTGGAATATGATGACAAGGAAGCCTTGGAAGAAATCAGTAAAGAATTAAGTCAATTTGAGAAAAAACCCAAACCTAACTTGAATGACACAGAAGCAATTAATCTAGGGGATCAGGAGAATGTTCGGAAAAAAAAAAATAAGTGTACATTTGGAAGCCCCACTTAGGGAAGAGATAACAAAGTTATTGTTTGCATACAAAGATATTTTTGCATGGTCATACAATGATATGCTAGGTTTAAGTATCGATCTGGTGGTCCACAAGTTGCCCATTTACTCGGAATGCCCTCCTGTCAAAGAAGAAGCTGAGGAAATTTAAGACATATATCAGTGTAAAAATCAAAGAAGAAGTCAACAAGCAGTTTGAGGCGAAGGTTATACGGGTTACTCGATATCCCACCTGGTTAGGCAATGTCGTGCCTGTGCCAAAGAAAGATGGCAGAGTTTGTGTATTCATTTTCCGTGAGATGTAATTAATGCAATACTGAACTTATTAAATTTAATTAAATTAAATTGCTAAATTCCGTATTAAGATTTGTATACGGGTAAAACTGGGGTTAATGAGCACCCCGATTTTCTAGTAGGTCAAACAAAAAAAGGACATAACTACATGTAATGTAGTTATGTCCATATATTGATCTCAATAAGGCGAGTCCAAAAGACATATTCCCACTGCCAAACATCCATATATTGATTGAATATTGTGCCAAACATGAGATTGGTTCTCTCGTGGATTGTTATGTGGACTATCACCAAATTTTGATGGATGAGGAAGATGCGGAAAAGACGACATTCATTACGCCTTGGGGAACCTACTATTATAGGGTTATGCTGTTTCGATTGAAGAACGCAGGGGCAATATACATGAGGGCGATGACCACCATGTTCCATGATATGATACATTGGGAAACTAAAGTCTATGTGAATGATGTAATTATAAAGTCAAGAAGGCAATGTGATCATGCTAGAGACCTAAGGAAGTTTTTCTAGAAGCTTCGCAGGTACAATCTCAAACTCAATCTAGCAAAGTGTGTGTTTGGAGTCCCGTCAGGAAAGTTGTTGGGGTTTGTGGTAAGTCGACATGGTATTGAATTATACCCGTCCAAAATTAAAGCAAGAAAAAAGTGATGAGTTTGCTCGGTAGGTTGAATTACATCAGCACGTTTATTGGTCAGCTTACAACAACTTGTGAGCCTATCTTTAAGCTGATGAGAAAGATGTTGCGGTCATGTGGACGGATGAATGTCAAGAAGCATTTGACAAAATTAAAGAGTATTTTGCCTGTCCACCTATGTTAGTTCCTCCAGAGCCGGGAAGACCCTTGATCCTTTATCTGACAGTTTTGGATAACTCTTTTGGCTATGTTCTGGGGCATCAGGATGTTACGGGAAATAAAGTGCAGGCAATTTATTACCGTAGCCAGAAGTTCACATCTTACGAGGTGAAGTATACTCAGCTTGAGAAGACGTGTTGTGCTTTAACCTGGGTAGCACAAAAGTTGAAACATTATTTGTTAATATATACCACTTATCTCATCTCACGGTTGGATCTATTGAAGTACATTTTTCAGAAGCCCATGCCCACAGGGAGGCTCGCAAAGTGGAAAATCCTGCTCACAGAATTTGATATTATATACGTGACCCATACTGTGATGATAGCACAAGCAGTGGCTGACTACCTAGCGGAGAATCCAGTTGATGATGAATATGAACCTTTGAAAACATACTTTCCTGATGAGGAGACAATGTATATCGAAGAATCAGAACAAGAAGAAAAACTTGGGTGGAAATTGTTCTTTGATGGGACTGCCAATAACAAAGACGTTTGGATATGAGCGTTACTCATTTTAGAGACAGGGCAGCACTGCCCTGTTACAGCTCAACTTTGTTTCTACTGTACCAATAATATAGCTGAATACGAGGCATGTACCTCGGTTTGAGGATGGCTATAGACATGGGTGTACAAGAGATTTTTTCCATGGGTGACTCAGATCTTCTGGTGCATCAGATCCAGGGAGAATGGGTAACACCAGACTTAAAGCTCATACCTTACCGACAATGTTTGCATGAACTTTGTCAGCGGTTTCAGTCTATAGATTTCAGGCACATTCCAAGGATTCTTAATGAAGTTTCTGACGCTTTGGCCACTTTGACGTCAATGTTGCATCATCCAGATAAGGCTTATGTGGACCCGTTGTGGATTTAGGTCCGAGATCAGCATGCTTATTGTAATATGGTGGAAGGAGAGCTTGATGGCGAGCCTTGTTTTCATTATATCAAAGAATACCTCAGAATGGGAGTATATCTGGCACAGGCCACAGGGGATCAAAAGAGAGCCATTAGACGCCTGGCAAGCGGATTTTTCTTCAGTGGAGGAGTTTTGTACAAAAGAACTCCAGATATTGGTTTATTGAGGTGTATGGATGCTAAAACCGCTACAACTATCATGACCGAGGTACGTGCGGGAGTTGTAGACCCCATATGAGTGGGGATGTATTGGCAAAGAAGATTCTCCGAGCAGGTTATTACTGGATTACTATGGAACGTGATTGTATCAGTTTTGTGTGCAAGTGTCATCAATGCCAAGTACATGGAGATTTGATCCATTCTCCACCATCTGAGTTGCATAAAATGTCGGCACCATGGCCCTTTGTTGCTTGGGAAATGGATGTCATTGAGCTGATCGAGCCAGCAGCATCTAATGGGCACAGGTTTATTCTGGAAGCCATTGACTACATCACTAAGTGGGTTGAAGCGAATATATTAAAATCATTGACCAAGAAGGTAGTGGTCGATTTTGTGCATTCAAATATTATTTGCCGATTCGAAATTCTGAAGGTGATTATCATAGACACTGGTGCCAATCTCAATAGTCATCTGATGGCAGAAAAATGTCAGCAGTAAGATTACGCACCGCAATTCCACTCTGTATCATCCTAAGGTGGATGGAGCAGTCGAGGCAGACAATAAGAACATCAAGAAAATACTTTGGAAAATGATGGAAGGATCCAGGCAGTGGCATAAGAAATTACCTTTTGCTTTGCTAGGATATCGCACTACTGTTCGCACTTCGGTAGGGGCGACCCCTTATTTATTGGTGTACGGTACAGAGGTAGTGATACCTGCAAAAGTTGAAATACCCTCCATTCGAATTATTGCCGAGGTAGAAATCGATGATGATGAGTGGGTCAAAGCCCGTTTAAAATAAGTGAGCTTGACTAATGAAAAGAGATTGGCAGTAGTATGTTATGGATAGTTGTATCAACAGAGAATGGCAAGAGCTTATAACAAGAAAGTGCGTCCACAGAAATTTGAAGTAGGGAAATTGGTATTGAGGCGCATCTCACCTCAGAGGGCTGAAGAAAAAGGAAAGTTCGTTCCTAACTGACAGGTGTCGTTTGTTGTAACACGAGTGTTTTCCAATGGTGCATTGTATCTAACATATGTGGAAGGGAAATGTGTAGAAATGGCTATCAATTCTGATACAGTCAAGAGATATTGTTATCTTTCTGTACCTGATTGTATTTGGCATGTTTTGAGATTGAAATGATGAAGGCAATTTGTTCTGCTATCCCAACACTTTATTCTTTGTTATCCCTTTGAGGCTTATTATATTTTATTTCGTATCCCTCTTTTGGAATTAAAACAAAACTCAAGAACCCGAGCAAGGAAATTAAGTGGAGAAATAGGAGAAAGACCGGGAAGAAGAAGAAAAGAAAAAGAAAAATAAAAAAAAATAAAAAAAGAAGAAAAGAAAAGAAATAAAAGAAAAGAAAAGAAAAGAAATGAAATGAAAAAGAAAGAAAAGGGGAATGGAAGAAAAGAAACATCGCAAGAACGGAGCAATGACCTGAACTACATGCGACTTGATCCTGAAAGGGTACGTAGGCAGCCTTAGTAAGGTTCAGTCACAACAGAAGAAAAATCCAAGAATCGCCAAGAAGGAAACTAGGGCAGAAGTTATAGTTGTTGCGAGAAATATGATTCTGAAAGTTGTAATTTTGAACCCACGTTTGAATTATTTTGAGCCTTTATATCATTCTTTCTAAAACCTATCCAAAGCTATATTATGGTCCAAAGAAAGACCTACTGATCAACTTTAAAGAAATGTCAATACAAGCAGGCATAGTGATTCATGTTGAGGACAACACTCTAGTGCCAAAAGGAAAATGATGAAATGGGAGAGTCTTATCGGTGAAAACCCTCACGGGCACCATAAGGTGATGTGAGTTGAGAGAAGTTAAAACGAGAGAGTCTTATTGGTGAAAACCCTCATGAGCATCGTAAGGTGAAGTGAGTTTGAGAGATATTAAAAATAAGAGATTATTATTGGTGAAAACCCTCACAGGCACTATAAGTCGAAAGTGAGTTTTCAGATTGGACAAATGAAGAAAGTATGTGGTTGAAAGGTTTTTGAAACATGGCAAAACAAACGAGGTTTGCGTTTTGGCGAATGTCAGGTTGTGAAAGTCAAGTGACAGTTGATTGGTTGGACGGACTAGGCTGGTTAATCCAAAATGCATGGTACGATCAAAGGAACCAGCCTTTCCACCCAGACGAGTCCTATCATTTTCTCTTCATTACAAATCATTCAGAGTCTTTCTATCCTCAACCTTCGAGGTCATTGCATTTCATTCTCTTGAAGTCTATCTATAAGATATTCAGTGTCAGTTCTATTCAAAAACAAAAGAAAAATGTCAAGGCTAACTACCAGCTTCCCATTTGTATGGGATAACAAGGTTGGGACATATCAAAAGAAAGTAAATATGAAGGACTAGCGAAAATCCCATCAGTAGAATAATCAAACGATCGTAAGGGAAAAACCAAAGTTTCACAAGAAGGAGACAGTAATACGAGGTAAAACATTTGGGTCATCAAGATCAGAGGGTTGAAAGTCAGCCGGGAAGTCGTGGCAAGTCAAAGCAAGTCCAAAGAAACAAGTCCGAGAAAAGTCAGAAGCGGGAGCATATCCAACAAGAATGCCAGCAGCTAACCACCATTTCCTATTAACAAATCTTTCTATGATTGAAATAGGGGCAGAAAATTTTCTTTTGTAAGAAGGAGCCCACCTGGATAACAAGGGAATACTTTCCAAGGTAGCAAATATGAGCCCACCTAAAGAACAAGGGAATATTTGTAAAATGAAGCAAGCAGTAGCCCACCTGAAGAATAAGGGAATACACTTCAAATACAACAGTCAGGCACCCACCTGAAGAATAAGGGAAGTATAATGCAATTTTTATCTTTCAAGTAATATCTGGTAACACAACGCGCCCAGTTATCAAACTGGGGCAGAAAACTTTCTTCGTTTTGTATGGTTGTTGCAAGCAGGAGCCCACCTGAAGAATAAGGGAATATCTTTTCAAATTTAGCAAGAAGGAGTCTACCTAAAGAATAAGGGAATATCTTTTCAAATTTAGCAAGCAAGAGCCCACCTGAAGAACAAGGGAATATCTTTTCAAATGCAGCAAGCAGGCACCCACCTGGAGAACAAGGGAATACATTTTCAAGCATCGCAAGCAGGATCCCACCCAGAGAACAAGGGAATACCTTTCCAGTCATCACAATCAGGAGCCCAGCCGGAGAACAAGGGAATACCCTTTCAAGCATCACCGTGAGGAGCCCACCCGGAGAACACGGGAATACCTTTTCAGGTAAACGCAACCAGGAGCCCACCTAAAGAATGTACAAATATTTCAAATTACAGTAGTCAAGCAATATCAAGAGGAACGGCAAAACATCGCCAAGGCTATAACAAGAATTCCATTGGAGCAATACAAGATACAAGTTCAAAGCAACACAAGAGTAAGCTTGAAGGAATAGATAGGTTCTTTTGTAATTCATTGATCATAGCTTAGGCTAGCTTCTTTTGTTTTACCACGGTGTAATAAGAGGGTTATCAAGCAGTAACTGCATCAATAGCAGTGAAATCACAGTTCCTGGAAGTCCCAGCTACCAGACATTTTTGAACTACACTGACCTGATTCCTGTTTAGCCCAGGATATGTAGGCAATGTCTGAAGCATGGTGCGGTCAACTCTTTCAAAATGCTTCACACGGAATATGCGAATGGGCAGAAATCTCTCATTTTCGCTCACTTGTCTTTGCACAAAAATTCTTTGTTTTTCTAGGCAAAGACGGGCAACTCTGAGCATGTAATTTTTGACCTAAGCAAATTATTCTAAAAGTTTCAAATAAAATGATTTTAAAATTTTTATGAATTTTATTGTATTTTTTGTATTAATTGGTTACATAATAATTCATATTAAAAAATACAAAATATGCATTTGTATTAGGAATTTAATTTCATATTTTAGTATTAAGTAGGTATTAATTCATTTTAGTACAATTTAAAGAAAACAAAAATTAGTTCTTAGTCAATTTTAATTGATAATTGTCGCATTCATCTTTAAATATGATTTTAAAATAATTTTAGGAGTTAATGGTGTAATTAGATGTTTTTTTTAATTTTTATATTTTATAAGATTAGAATAATACAAAATAAAAATACAAAAATGAAAACAAAGCAAAAGAAATAAAATACAAAAACAAAAGAACTGAAATAAATTGAGTAAAAATTGGGCTGTTATGTTTAATGTTGAGCCCAAAACACATGGACCCCTGAACAACCAGCCCAATCTTATCTCCCTTACCCGGTCCAAATCCTCTCAACCCAAAATTACGGCATTTAGCCATCAAGCAATCTCAGCCATGGATCTTTTCCAAATCAACGGTCTGAGATGATTCTTCAATTTTGATAAAATAACCCTATATTGCATTAACCCTAAAAATCATTTCATCATCTTCATCGTATACTCCTCATCCACCGTCGACCTCGCCGAAACCCTTACCGGCGGAAAACGCAACTAGCCCCGATGACTGCCAAAATAACACCACAAGATGCTCTCCCTTCCTCTTCTCGACTATGTAGTTAGTTTTACTCGAATCTTAGCATAGATCCTCGAATAAAACCATTTCTTTCGCCGGAACCCTACCGCCGATGAACGTCACCGCCTCCAATGGCCGCCAAAATAACACCCTAGCTTTCCCTTTTTACCTTCTTTCTAAATAACCCAATGAAATCCTTCGAATTCCGGCCAAGAGCGTCAAATATTAAACCAAATTTTCCGGTAAAAACCCAAAATATGCCAAATAGTCCCAAGTTAATACCTTAGCTTCGCCTGAGTATCCTCTACACAACCACCATACCCATTTGCTTTGAATCTGCCCGAAATTCCTCAAATATTCATTTTAAAATTTCTAGCCAAGAACCCTATTTTCTAGTCTTCAAGATTTTGGACCTTTTCATCCCTAATCATGTGTTTTCGTTTGAAAACACACCATTAGGGATGTTACGTGTCAAGAATCTCAAAAGATTCTCTAAGAAATGGCCGGTTGGAGCTTTCTTCGCAATTGTAAGTGCTATTCTAGTTTAGTTCGTTTAATTTCTATTTTCTTTGTTCTGATTCTGGTTTGATTCTAATTAGTAAATAATTCAAATATTAAAATTATTCATTATATGTCATTATTTTAAATAAGGCTTGTTATTTGGTCTTGTTTAAATTTTGTTAGCAAATTTTCTACTAATAGTTGTAATTATATTTTTAGGTCAAACTTTCTTAGGATTTTAAAATTCGATCCATGACTACTTGATTAGGATAATGGTATTGTTAAGTTTTGATAACAAGTTAATAAGGTTTTCTTCTATTTTTTTGCTATTTGATTTGTGGACAGATTAATTGTTCACGTTTATTTCAGTTTAAAAACAGAGTGTGAATTGATTCTGCTTAACTTCTAATTTCTGATATTAGTTTTAAAATTAGGGTTATTCATTACAATTAGGGGTGTGAATTGGTTATAGTTGTTTATATTAGTCTTAAATAAAAAAAAAAGAGAAAGAAGAAAAGAATTGAGGGTAGTAAATTATATAGCACAGGGCTGGGGTAATACAGTAATTCCTGGGAGTTTTAGGGGTAGTATAGACATGAAAAAGGGTAGTTTACTCAGGTTTGGTAATTTCTTAAATGAAATATGGGTAGAATGGGGATTGTAATGGGTATAGAACCTTCTAAATTGGTTTTTAGTGTAGATTTCAGTAAAATAGGTGTAGTTACTTGTATAACTAGTCATAAATGTGGGGTAAACAATAGAAATAAATACGGATTAATGTGTAAAAGGGGAAAATCTGAAATTCCCTCCAATTTTATCTCTAAAAGGGCATGTCCCTTACTTGTTTAACAAGTTTAGAACCTCCATTTTTCCTCCTAACTTCGTCTTCAGATTTTACATCATATTTTCGAATTTCAAAAGATAAAACTCAAAAAAATAATTCAAACATCGGAAAACCAAAACAATTTCGTTGTTCCATTGCTTTTCAAATCAAAAACAGTTCAGTTGTTTTGTTCCTACTTGAGAATTAGCTGTTTAAAGCCTTCTAAAACTCGGTTTGTCGTTCGTGTGGGTCAAATTTGCATTTCTGTTGAATTTTAAAAATCTCCTGGCTATTGATTCTACTTTTGAATTCATTTGCTGCTGCTAATTACTGTTGTTGCTATAATTAACTCATCCTTCTTCATTTTTGAAACTTCCAGGTACCTGTTTGTAATCTCCAGGTTTTGAAATGAGATGGAGGAATTTATGAGGCGGTTACAATTTTAATAATTCAGTTATGTCTTAAATAAATTTGTTTTTTTATAGAGATTTCTCATTAATCAAACTGTAACAATTTTGAACTTTTAAGTAGTAGATCGGTAGACTTATCAAATATATTTCATATGTTTTTTAGCAATTTTGTTGTGCTGATAGTGTAATGCAGAGTTTCAACAAGCTTTTATATGTATTTAGCTAGGACTGTCCTAGACTGTTAAGTATGTGGTTATTAGCTGAGTTTTAGTATAGTTTAACCTTTACTCCAGTTAATTCGTTGTTTTGTTTAAAGTAAAAATCGAAAAGTGGATTAGATTAATAACTGATCATGAAATTAGCGTATGATGCTTAGGTCCATTTTGGTTCCAATTTGAACATTTTTTTTTCAAACAGTTTAATATTAAAGTAGCCAGTATTAGTGGATGATGTTATTAAATAAACCAGTCTATGCCTGAGATGAGAATCCAATTGACTAATATCTGTTAGATTTGAATAAATGTATATTGTCTTCCTTTGTCTATAATTTTGAACACACACAGAAGAAATTTGGGCTCCTTTGCAAGCCAAACCTGGCCTAGTGACAGAAGGCCCAAATATGAGTCATACAACTCACGCAGGTCTAGCCTTTCACAAGGCAGGACTAATATCATTCCAGCCATGGGCCAAACTTTCTTGGGCCTAAATTATTGTTAGAAGACCATTTGCTTTAATAAAATAATTGATCAATTAGGGATATAGGGAAATGATTCATAAATACAAAATTAGATTTTGAATTAGGTAGCAGGTTCAAGCTAAAACGGTTTTCCCTTTTGTTTGAATTTGGACTTGAATTCGGGGCTCAAATTTATATTCATGGATTAATTAACCTTAAGAGGCAAATAACACAAACTAGAAAATTGTAGTTTACATTAGGATGGCCTTTAATAATAAAATGAAACGAGCCTCGCAAATTAAAAACATAATTGCGGGGCCCTCATTAATTACTTATTAAAAATACTTAGTATTCGGGACATGCCATTTAGCGAATGTCACAGCCTTTTCAAAAGATAATAATACGCTAGTTGCTTAGGTGCGCTTTAATTAATCTTACCTTCCTAATAAGGGTGCGCATTTTATCCGACCCAAATCCAAATCCGAAAATGTTGAATAAGAATGTGTTGAGGATTCGGGTGCATTTTATGTGACATGATCCGAAAATATGTTCTTAAACGATGTTAACTTTCTTAAATAAATCAATAACCGATAAAAGCGGTAAAATTTTTCTTAAATTGCATAATAGGACAACATGTGTTAAAATCTAATATTTTAGCCAAATATAGCAGTTGTGCGGCCATGCTAGAACCATGAAACTCGGGAGTGCTAACCCCTTCTCCCCGGTTAACGAAATTCCTTACTCGGGTTTCTAGTTCGCGACTATAATACAGAGCCAAACCCTATCTTCGATTCGGGATTCAAACCGGTGACTTGGGACACCATAAATCTCCCAAGTGGCGACTCTGAATTTCTTAATAAACTAATCTTGTTTTGGTTGTCCTTTAAATGGAAAAACTCCTTTTTGTTATACCCTTCCCCGGGGTGTAGTAAAGCTCGGAAAAAGGAGGTGTGACACACATCAAAGGTCAAGTCATCATCCAACTGAACAGTACTAAAGTCCAAAACATGGGACAGCTCCCCAACATACTTCCAGAGCATAGATACATGAAACACCGAATGCACGCCCGACAAGTTGGGTGGCAAGTCAAGCTCATAAGCCACCTCCCCAATCCTCTTAAGTACCTCAAAAGGCCAGATAAACCGCGGACTCAGCTTCCATATCTTTCCAAACTACATAACACCCTTCATGGACGAAACATTCAACAAGACCTTCTCACCCACCATATATGACACACCCTGAATCTTCCGGTCCGCATAACTCTTCTGACGCGACTGTGCTGTATGTAGCCTCTCCTGAATCAGCTTCACCTTTTCTAAGGCATCCTGAACCATCTATGTCCCCAGTAACCTAGCCTCGTCGGGATCGAACCATCCAACAGGAGATCTACAATGCCTCCCATACAACGCCTCATAAGGAGCAATCTAAATGCTCAATTGATAACTGTTGTTGTGGGAAAACTCTCCAAATGGAAAAAACTAATCCCAAGAACCCCCAAAATCAATAAAACAGGCACGCAATATGTCCTTTAATATCTAAATAGTACGCTTGGACTATCCGTCCGTTTGAGGATGAAATGCTATGCTCTACTCTACCTGCGTACCCAACTCTCGCTGAAATATCCTTAAGAACTGAGAAGTGAACTGAGTACCCCTATCTGAGATAATAGAAACTGGAACCCCATGCAATCGGACAACCTCCCAGATAAAGATCCCTGCCAGTCGATCCGAAGAATAGGTAGAACATACCGGAATGAAGCGCACGAACTTGGTCAGCATGTCCACAATCACCCAAATCGAATCAAACTTCTTCAAAGTACAAGGGAGACCACTCACAAAATCCATAGTAATCCTCTCCCAATTCCACTCTGGAATAATCATCCGCTGAAGTACACCACCCGGCCTCGGATGCTCGTACTTTGCTCATACTTTTCCTGCTAACAGTTTGTCACGCCCCAAATCGAGGAACATGACCGGCGCCTGACCGGGTTGCCCCAAGTCAAGCGGACCTGGGTGCCTTTCATTCCCACGCGTTACCCCTATGTTGATTGTTTCTCATTAACCAAATATCTTACTAACCATGAATGATTTCACATTAAACAAATAAAACCATACGAGTGATTCATTAACAAGTTTACAGTTTTTACAACGCCCAACATAACATAATATATACATAAGACTGGAGTCCCACAGTTTACATGTCTATAGAGCCTCTAGGATACAAAAAAGGGAATACAATACTTGCCGGTAACAAGGCTCCGGCTATACCTTACAAAACCAAAATGAAATCTAAACAAAAGTGGCATGAACCACACAGGGCCCCAAGGAAGAAAGGGGCTCGCCAAAACGGGCAGTGGAAGGAGAAGGATACTACTGCCGATGAGCTGAAGTGCCTGCTACTGATCCACCTACAATCATAACACGAATGTAGCGTCCCGGCAAAAGGGACGTCAGTACACTTGAATTGTACTGGCATGTATGGACAAACTTTGTCCCAAGTAAACTCAAGCCATTGAATTACATCAACAATTAATTAAGCCAACCAACCATGTTTCCACATTTTCCTCATTTCAAATAATTCCCAACACAAAGCACTTTCTACGATCAACCAATTTAACAATAACCAATCAATCACGTAAAACACAAGTAGTCAAACAAAGGGGCAATCAGTGCCCCACAGGTTGCAAACTCTCCTGCCTGTCTCCTTTCACAATTTCACATTATTGATTTTTATATCAATTTTCAATAGCGATTTCGATCGCTTTCCATCCTTATTGCCCCTGACCACCCATATTACCTCGGCCACCCTTATCACCCCAACCCACACCTTATTTCCTCACGTTGCAGCGCGCAACACGACCCCGCCTTACAGTTTAAAACACAACAATTTCAAACAGCGGATAAGGTACTACACACAATTTCAACAAGTTCAAATAAGCAACTTGCACATTGTTTCATGTTCTCAATTACTTATCAAGCCAATATCACAACCAAGTTACAATATTTCCATAATCAAGAATATTCACACAAGTATGTTCAACAATTTTCCACAATTCAAGTGTTTCATCTCTTTCCACAATAAACCAATTCTCGAGTGTTTCGTTTCCTTTCCACAAGGTGCCATATGGGCCATCATAAGTATTATTCACAATTCTTTACCCAATTCAACTCTCATTTAACTTTCGGTTCATATTCTATACCACATCACTCATATTTCAACAACAACTTTGAGAATTTCACACAATTTGTCAAATTAACATTAACCAAGCAATTTTCACACATATAGGCGATTTCACAAGAATCAAAATTAGCCATACATACCCGGTGATGAGTTTTCTTCCTACTTTATGCTTACCCAAGATATCCTACTCTTGCCAACCTTGTTCTTGAAGACTCTTACTTCTACTCACTTCTTTTTACTAGAAATCAAGAGTGTAAAAATTCTATTTTCAAAAGCTATTATATGCAAACCTCTCTTTACCCAATTTAAAACTGAAAATCAAAGAAAATAGTTAGGGTTTTTACCTTGAAAAGATTGGGGAAGTTGAATCCTTGCCCTAGAATCCTTTGAACTAAGATGATTGGAATAATCTTTGAAGATGAAAGATTTCTCTCTCTAAAAACCCTCTCTTCTCTCTCTAATTTTGGTAAGATGATATGATAAAATGAAGAAGAAAGGTGTTATATTAAAGAAGAGATCGGGTCAAAATGTTACAAAATCTGGACCGGGTCAATTATGCGGTGCACTTTGCGACCGCAGAATCAACATGCGGTCCGCATAGTGACCGCAGAATGGCCTCAAAATTACACAAGTTCTGTTACAGAATGCGACCAATATGCGGTCCGCATTCTTGATCTGCGGTCGCAAAGTGCACCGCAGATTCACTATGCGATCGCATATCGACCACATTTTTAACATGATTTTTGGGAGGCTTCTGTTAAGCTTTGCGGCAAGAATGCGGTCCGCATAACAGGTTTGCGGTCGCATTCTTGACCGCATATTTGACACTTTTTTGGAAAACCTTATTCTCTACATTTTTGACACTTAAATCACTACCAAGGGTCCGAACCGCGGCTCGCAAGCTCGCCACGCAGAATTCTACGCATTCCTAACACATTATTCGGACCATGACACCACAGCTACTAGGTTTTATGCACAAAAATTTTACGGGGCCTTACATCCTCCCCCCTTAAGATCATTCATCCTCGAATGAGGATTTTGAAATAAATGAGTTGGTTTTGAAAGACATGATATGAAACCATCAAAATTTTGACTAACTCTTATATTTTAGAAAATTTTCGACAGAGTTTCCTTTGTATTATGGACATATCCACCTGTCAGAGGGCCCCCGAAACATATTACCAAACAACAATATACAACTACAACACTTTCCACAACTCGTATATACTTTCTTGCCTCAACGAATGCACATAAACTAGTCACTTCAATGAATTCTTACCTTATTTAACCATTTTAACACACCATGTACATTTAACAAACCATTACCAATCTACACTTACTATTAGTTGTTTATTTAATACGTAAATCTTTATAAGGCTTTCATTTATCAAGAACGGTTCAAGTGACCCAAGGTAACAACACATTTAACTCATTACAAAATGAAGGGGACTTTACTAATACTAAGAGGGAAACAACTTAGACAAGATGACAGTTACTAGGAGTAGGAGGGTCACCTAATTTCTTCTAGGCTTGATCAAACAAATAGGGGTACTTTTCCTTCATCTCTTTTTCTGCTTCCCATGTGGCCTCCTTAACTTGTTGACTTCGCCACAATACTTTAACAGAGGCAACTTCCTTATTTCTCAACTTACGGACTTGCCTATCAAGAATAGCAACTGGAACTTCTTCATATGACAAATCTTCATTAACCTCAATAGCCTCGACTGGCATGATGGTGGATGGATCTCCAATCACTTTCTTCAACATGGACACATGGAATACCGGATGCACTGATGACATCTCATGAGGCAACTCTAGCCTATAAGCAACTTGACCAATCCTTTGAACGATCCGATATGGCCCGACATACCTAGGACTCAATTTCCCTTTCTTTCCGAATCGCATGACTCCCTTCATAGGAGATACCCTCAAGAACACCCAATCATCGACTTGAAACTCCAAATCCCTTCGACGAACGTCCGCATAGGACTTTTGACGACTCTGTGCTGTTTTCATTCTCTCCTGAATAACTTTGACCTTTTCCATAGCTTCGTACACCATATCTGGCCCTAGCAATTCCGCTTCACCTACCTCAAACCACCCGATTGGCGACCTACATCTTCTCCCGTACAATGCCTCAAATGGGGCCATCTGAATGCTAGCATGATAGCTATTATTGTAAGCAAATTATATCAGTGGCAAGTGTTCATCCCAATTACCTTTAAAATCTAAGACACAAGCCCGTAACATATCTTCAAACATTTGAATGGTCCGCTCGGCCTGACCGTCGGTCTGTGGATGGAAAGCTGTGCTGAGATTCACCCGAGTTCCCAAACCTTGCTGAAACGTCTTCCAAAAGTTAGCTGTGAACTGAGCCCCGCGATCTGAGATGATAGAAAGTGGAGTGCCATGAAGCCTTACTATCTCCTTGATGTACAATCTTGCATATTGCTCCGCAATATCAGTGGACTTGACAGGCAGGAAGTGAGCTGATTTGGTGAGTCGATCTACTATCACCCATATTGAATCGAACTTACGCTGAGTGCGAGGTAACCCCACCACGAAATCCATATTGATCATCTCCCATTTCCACCTTGGTATTTCTATAAGCTGAGTTAATCCACCAGGCCGTTGATGCTCGGCCTTCACTTGTTGACAGTTCGGACATTTAGCTACAAAGCTTGCTACATCCCTTTTCATACCGTTCCACCAATAAATCTCCTTAAGGTCATGATACATTTTCGTGGAACCTGGGTGTACCGAATACCTGGAAATATGAGCCTCTACCATTACCCTTTCCCGAAGCTCGTCCACATCCGGAACACATAGTCTATCTTGACACCGCAATACACCATCTTCGCTGCTGAGTACAAATGCTGAGGTCTTGTTATTCATAACTACTTCCTTTACCCAAACCAATGCTGGATCCATGAACTGTTTTTCCTTGATTTCTGCAACCAATGATGATTCTGCTCCATTATGCACCAAAATATCCCCCTCGTCTGACGCCGAGATACGAACCCCCAAACTGGCTAATTGGTAAACCTCTCGAGCCAGGGGTCTCCGATCCACACCCAAATGAGCCAAACTACCCATGGATTTTCGACTAAGAGCGTCGGCTACCACATTTGCCTTTCCTGGATGGTACAATATGTTCATATCATAGTCCTTGAGCAATTCTAACCACCGTCGCTGTCTCAGATTTAGCTCCTTCTGCTTGAACAAATACTGGAGGCTCTTGTGGTCCGAAAACACATCTACATGAACTCCATAAAGATAGTGCCGCCATATTTTCAAAGCAAACACAACAGATGCAAGCTCTAAATCATGTGTCGGGTAATTCTTCTCGTGATTCTTGAGTTGCCTGGAAGCGTAAGATATGACTTTCCCGTGCTGCATCAATACACATCCCAAACCAACCCCGGAGGCATCACAATAAACTACAAATCCCTCTATGCCTTCTGGCAAGGCCAATACTGGTGCCGAGGTCAATCTTAACTTCAATTCCTGGAAACTTTTCTCACATGCTTCGGACCACTGGAACTTAACTGCCTTCTGCGTCAGTTTTGTCAACGGGGAAGCGAGGGTTGAGAATCCCTCTACAAACCTCCGATAGTACCCTGCCAGACCCAAAAAGCTGCGAATCTCTGTCGGGGTCGTGGGTCTAGGCCAATCTTTCACTGCCGCAATCTTTTGAGGATCCACCTGAATTCCCTCACTGGAAATAACATGCCCTAGAAAGGCTACGGACTCCAACCAAAACTCACATTTTGAGAACTTGGCATACAATTGATGTTGATGAAGGGTCTGCAATGCTGCTCTGAGGTGAATGGCATGATCTTCCCTGCTCCGAGAGTAGATGAGGATGTCGTCAATGAATACAATTACAAAGGAATCTAGGAATGGCTTGAAAACCCGATTCATAAGGTCCATGAAAGCCGCTGGGGCATTGGTTAGCCCAAAAGACATGACCAAAAACTCGAAGTGACCATAACGAGTTCTGAAGGCGGTCTTAGGAATATCCTCCTCCCTGATTTTTAACTGGTGGTACCCAGACCGTAAATCAATCTTTGAGAAGAACTTCGCTCCCCTGCAATTGGTCAAACAGATCATCCACTCGAGGCAAAGGATATTTATTCTTGATGGTGACTTTGTTGAGCTGTCGATAATCAATACACATTCGAAGTGACCCATCCTTCTTTCTGACAAAGAGAACCGGAGCACCCCACGGCGACACACTCGGTCGTATGAACCCTTTCTCTAATAAATCCCTCGACTGCTCCTTTAACTCCCTTAACTCTGCTGGCGCCATTCTGTATGGTGGAATGGATATTGGCTGAGTATCTGGCAATACATCGATCCCAAAATCAATCTCCCTATCCGGCGGAATGCCCGGAAGCTCATCCGGAAACACTTCAGGAAATTCATTCACAATTGGCACGGACTCGAGGGTAGGCACATCTGAGGTGGTGTCCGTTACCCGAACCAGGTGATAGGTACACCCTTTCTTAATCATATTCGAAGCCTAAAGGTAGGAAATAAACCTACCCCTTGTTACTACACCATTTCCTCTCCATTCAATAACTGGCTCGTTAGGGAACTCGAGCCTCATAACTCTCGTTCGACAGCCAAGTTTGGCAAAGCACGAATAGAGCCAATCCATCCCCATAATTACATCAAAATCTACCATCCCAAGCTCAATAAGATCGGCCGTGGTATCACGACCACCCACCGTAACAACACAATTCCTATAGACTCGTGAGGCTGTAATAGAATCACCGATTGAAGTCGACACAGAGAACGGCTCATGAAGCTGTTCGGGTACTATCCCAAAACTTGAAGCAATAAATGGAGTAACATATGACAAGGAGGACCCTGGATCAATAAGGGTATAGCAATCAATAGTCTGAACAGACATGATATCTGTAACAACATCTGGAGAAGCCTCGGCATTTTGGCGGCCACTCAATGCATAGAATCGGCTAGGTCCACCCCTACCCTGAGCTCCACCCCTAGCTGCACCACGCCCTGCTGATGCTGGAGTACGTGCTGATGATGTAGCAGCCGAAGAACCGGATGACTGAGCAGATCCCCTACCTATACCCCGACGGGGTGCACGACAGTCTCGTTGAATGTGACCTCTCACCCCGCACCCGAAGCACACTGGAAGGTCAAGGTAGCAAGTCTCTGTATGAAATCTCCCACACTTGGGGCATGTAGGTCTCCCCCGCTGCTGGGATCTCACCCCAGGACGACCAGACTGACGAGACCTCCTGCTGTCTGAACCAGGTCTCGAGTAACTGCCCTACTGATGACTGTGCACGGATGGCGGTGCACTCGCGGAGGACCGAGCATATGACTGGGATGGCCCTGATGACCCTTTCCCTGGAAGTGATCTCCCTGAATGACCCATTGACCGGGCCCTGCTGCTACTTTCTCTTTCTGCACGAATCTTCAATTTCTTGGCCTCTGTGGCCTGAGCAAACCCCACGATCCTCCCATAGTTCATATCTGAGTGCAAAGCTGCCGTGGCGGCCTCATTCACTACCAAAGGGCTAAGGCCCTGAACAAACCGTCGAACCCGGGCATCCATGGTCGACACTAAATGAGGAGCGTACTTGGACAACCTTACGAACTCCATGTGATATTCCCAAACACTCATACTGCCCTGTTTGAGAACCTCGAACTCAGTGGCACGGGCTGCCATTGCCTCCGCAGGTAAGAAGTGGTCCATAAATGCATCCACGAACTCATCCCATCTGGCCGGAGGGCTTCCTTCCTCACGGGAATCCTCCCACATTTCGAACCATGAACGTGCCGCTCCCTTCAGCTTGTAAGAGGCCAACTCTACCCCCTCTATATCTTTAGCCTTCATCACTCTGAGGGTCTTGTATATCTCATCAAGGAATTCCTGTGGGTCAGCCTCCGGATCGGTACCTGAGAATTCTGGAGGGGCCAATCGCAAGAACCGGTGGACTCTGGAGCCAAAGGAATCTCCCTGTCCGCTGGAGGATGCAGGGGCATCATGGGATCTCTAGGTCTGGGCGGCCACTAACCGTGTTAACATATGAATGGCTTCCCTAAGATCCTCATTAGAGATACCAAAACCAGAAGCTGGAACTGTATCAGAGTCAGGAACACTGGCAGGAGGGAATGGTAGCATCCTCTGCCGCGGCTGGAATAGGGACACTTGGGTTTTGAACAGATGGGCCAGGCAAATTCGGGACTGGTGGTTCATTCTCTCCCACGGCATCGGGTACATGATTAACAACAGCACTTGGGCCGGTATTGGCCCTAAGGCCGAGTCTAGCCTTCTTCTTAGGTGCCATATTCTGAAAATTTGGGAACAAGGTGCAAATTAGACACAAATATTTCCACATTGCACTTTACCGCACGATATAGATTAACAAAGAAATAGGTAAATTTCTAAATGTCCGTGTAGCCCCCTACTTATATGATGTGGTCGACAACACACCTATAAGAAGGGCACTACTAGACACGGCTCCGAGACATCCTAGGACACTTTAAAAACCATAGCCTCTGATACCAAGTTTGTCACGCCCCAAATCGAGGAACATGACCGGCGCCTGACCGGGTTGCCCCAGTCAAGCGGACCTGGGTGCCTTTCATTCCCACGCGTTACCCCTATGTTGATTGTTTCTCATTAACCAAATATCTTACTAACCATGAATGATTTCACATTAAACAAATAAAACCATACGAGTGATTCATTAACAAGTTTACAGTTTTTACAACGCCCAACATAACATAATATATACATAAGACTGGAGTCCCACAGTTTACATGTCTACAGAGCCTCTAGGATACAAAAAAGGGAATACAATACTTGCCGGTAACAAGGCTCCGGCTATACCTTACAAAACCAAAATGAAATCTAAACAAAAGTGGCATGAACCACACAGGGACCCAAGGAAGAAAGGGGCTCGCCAAAACGGGCAGTGGAAGGAGAAGGATACTACTGCCGATGAGCTGAAGTGCCTGCTACTGGTCCACCTACAATCATAACACGAATGTAGCGTCCCCGGCAAAAGGGACGTCAGTACACTTGAATTGTACTGGCATGTATGGACAAACTTTGTCCCAAGTAAACTCAAGCCATTGAATTACATCAACAATTAATTAAGCCAGCCAACCATGTTTCCACATATTCCTCATTTCAAATAATTCCCAACACAAAGCACTTTCTACGATCAACCAATTTAACAATAACCAATCAATCACGTAAAACACAAGTAGTCAAACAAAGGGGCAATCAGTGCCCCACAGGTTGCAAACTCTCCTGCTGTCTCCTTTCACAATTTCACATTATTGATTTTTATATCAATTTTCAATAACGATTTCGATCGCTTTCCATCCTTATTGCCCCTGACCACCCTTATTACCTCGGCCACCCTTATCACCCCATCCCACACCTTATTTCCTCATGTTGCGGCGCGCAACACGACCCCGCCTTACAGTTTAAAACACAACAATTTCAAACAACAGATAAGGTACTACACACAATTTCAACAAGTTCAAATAAGCAACTTGCACATTGTTTCATGTTCTCAATTACTTATCAAGCCAATATCACAACCAAGTTACAATATTTCCATAATCAAGAATATTCACACAAGTATGTTCAACAATTTTCCACAATTCAAGTGTTTCATCTCTTTCCACAATAAACCAATTCTCGAGTGTTTCGTTTCCTTTCCACAAGGTGCCATATGGGCCATCATAAGTATTATTCACAATTATTTACCCAATTCAACTCTCATTTAACTTTCGGTTCATATTCTATACCACATCACTCATATTTCAACAACAACTTTGAGAATTTCACACAATTTGTCAAATTAACATTAACCAAGCAATTTTCAAACATATAGGCGATTTCACAAGAATCAAAATTAGCCATACATACCTGGTGATGAGTTTTCTTCCTACTTTATGCTTACCCAAGATATCCTACTCTTGCCAACCTTGTTCTTGAAGACTCTTACTTCTACTCACTTCTTTTTACTAGAAATCAAGTTCAATAATCATGCATGAGTGTAAAAATTCTATTTTCAAAAGCTATTATATGCAAACCTCTCTTTACCCAATTTAAAACTCAAAATCAAAGAAAATAGTTAGGCTTTTTACCTTGAAAAGATTTGGGGAAGTTGAATCTTTGCCCTAGGATCCCTTGGAATTAAGATGGTTGGAACAATCTTTGAAGATGAAAGATTTCTCTCTCTAAAAACCCTCTCTTCTCTCTCTAATTTTGGTAAGATGATATGAAAAAATGAAGAAGAAAGGTGTTATATTAAAGAAGAGATCGGGTCAAAATGTTACAAAAATCTGGACCGGGTCAATTATGCGGTGCACTTTGCGACCGCAGAATCAACATGCGGTCCGCATAGTGACCGCAGAATGGCCTCAAAATTACACAAGTTCTGTTACAGAATGCGACCAATATGCGGTCCGCATTCTTGATCCGCGGTCGCAAAGTGCACCGCAGATTCACTATGCGATCGCATATCGACCGCATTTTCAACATGATTTTTGGGAGGCTTCTGTTAAGCTTTGCGGCAAGAATGCGGTCCGCATAACAGGTTTGCGGTCGCATTCTTGACCGCATATTTGACACTTTTCTGGAAAACCTTATTCTCTACATTTTTGACACTTAAATCACTACCAAGGGTCCGAACCGCGGCTCGCAAGCTCGCCACGAAGAATTCTACGCATTCCTAACACATTATTCGGACCATGACACCACAGAGCTACTAGGTTTTATGCACAAAAATTTTACGGGGCCTTACACAGTTGAGACATCGAGCCACAAACCCTACTATATCCTTTTTTATCTTTCTCCATCAGTAATTCTACCTTAAATCTTGATACATCTTCGCGGCTCCCGGATTGATAGAATACCACGAGCTGTAGGCCTCCTCCAATATCATCTCCCGAAGCCCATCCACATTGGGCACGCAAATCCGGCCCTACATCCTCAATACACCATCATCATCAACAACCACATCCCTTGCATCATCATGTTGAACCCCGTCCTTAAGGAAAACCAAAATGTGGATCATCATATTGGCTCTCTCTGATGCGATCATATAAGGAAGACCAAGAAACCATACAAGCCAACACCCGACTAGGCTCCGAAATATCTAGTCTTACCAACCGATTGGACAAAGCCTGAACATCAGCTGCAAAGGGCCTCTCCCCAACTGGAATCTATGCCAAGCTTCCCATACTAACTGCCTTTCGGCTCAAAGCATCAACCACTATATTAGCCTTTCCTGGGTGATACAACATGGTAATATCACTTTAGCCATCTCTACTGCCTCAAATTAAGGTCCTTCTGCTTGAACAGATGCTGAAGAATGTGATGATCAATGAATACCTCACAGGATATACCATAGAAGTAGTGCCTCCAAATCTTCAAAGCATGAACTATAGCAGCCAACTTCAAATCATGTACATGGTAGTTCTTCTCGTAGGGCTTCAACTGACGAGAAGCATTAGCAATAACTCTACCCTCCTGCATAAATACATATTCGATCCTAACTCTCGATTCATCACAATATATGGTATAAAAACCTGCGGCTGAGGGAAAAACCAATATTAGATCCGCGGACAAGGCTGTCTTGAGCTTCTAAAAGCTCTCCTCGCACTCGTCCGACCATACAAATGGAGCACCCTTCTCAGTCAAGTTGGTCAAGGGCAATGCAATAGAGGAAAATCCCTAAACAAACCGGTGATACTAACCTACCAACCCAAGGAAACTACGAATCTCCATGGCTGAGGTCCGTCTAGGCCAACACTGCACCACCTCTATCTTCTTAGGGTTGACATGAATACCCTCGCTGGACACCACGTGCCCCAAGAAAGCTACTGAGCTGAGCCAAAACTCATGCTTGGAGAACTTTGCATAAAGTTTCTCCTCCCTCAATCTATGTAATACAACTCGCAAATGCTGTGCATGCTCCTCCTGGCTATGTGAGTACACCAGAATATAATCAACAAAAATGATAACAAATGAATCCAGTTATGGTTGAAATACATTATTCATCAGATGCATGAACGCTGCTGGGCATTAGTCAACCCAAATGACATAACAAGAAACTTATAGTGCCCATATCTAGTCCTGAAAATAGTCTTCATTATATCTAAATCTCTGATCTTCAACCGGTGATAGCCTGAACGGAGATCAATCTTGGAAAATAGCCTCACCCCCTGAAGCTGGTCAAAAAAATCATCAATGTGAGGCAGGGGATAGTTGTTCTTTACTGTTACTACGTTTAATTGCATGTAGTCAATGCACATGCTCATTATGCCATCTTTCTTTTTCCCAAATAGAACCAGTGCACCCCACGGTGACATACTAGGCCGAATTGACCCCTTATCTAGGAGTTCCTGTAGCTGATCCTTTAGTTCTTTCAACTCTGCTGGTGCCATACGATATAGGGGAATGGAAATGAGCTGAGTACCCGTTACCAAGTCAATACCAAAATCAACATCCCTGCCCGGTGGCATGCCCGGCAGGTCTGCAGGAAACACATTGGGAAATTCCCTGGACCAAATTAATGTTAGGAGTCTCAGCTCCAACATCCCTCACAAAACCCAAATATGATAGACAATATTTCCCAACCATACACTGGTCCTCTAGGAAAGAAATCACCCTGCTCGGAACATAGTCAGTCACACCATGCCACTCGATCATCAGAACATCCGGTATAGCCAGGGTGAATGTCTTAGCATGACAATCTAGAATAGCATGACACAAAGATAACCAGTCCATGCCCAAAATAACATCAAAATATTACCATGATTAATATAAACAGATCAACACGGGTATCCAGACCCCCAATAGTCACCAAACACTACTGACATACATGTTCTACAATAATAGTATCACACACTATAGTAGATACATGAACAAGTAAGGCAAGACACCCTCGGGTCATACCTAAATGGTGAGAAAAATATGAAGACACATAAGAATAGGTTGAACCGGGATCAAATAAGATTGCGACATCCGTATGGTAGACTGAAATAATACCTATAATGACAGCATCTGAAGCAATGGCATTTGTCCTGCCTTGAAGAGCATAAAACTAAGCCTGACCACCGCCCAATCGATCTCCCCCTCTAGGACGACCCCTGGCTCCCTGACCCTCACCCCTAGCTGGCGGGGTAGGTGCTAAAGAAACCGGACCAGATGGTGAGGGCTGACCCCTCTGCTGAGATGAGCTAGTGGTTCGATGAGGACATTGCCTCCATGTATGCCCAAACTCTCTGCACTCATAACAACTCCTGGGGGCTGGATAATGGGACAGAAAGGAACCCCGCTCGTCAGAGTGACTAGCTAACGCACTTGGCCTGGAAGAACCTTAAACAGATAGAGCTCGAGAATAACCCTGTGCTGGAAGAGCTCTAACAGATGGCTGACTCTATTGAAAACCCTGATGACCATGATCTGAAGATGCCCCACGATACTCGGAATGAGCCGACTGAGCGGGTCTAGAAGAGCGACCCCTACCCAGCTGAAATTGACCCCTCGAAGGAGCAGCACTGAAACTGCCAGAACCTCGAGACCTCTTGGACTCCCTCTCCTTCTGATCTTGGTGGCGAACCGACTCAATATCTCGAGCTATGTCCACTACCTCCTCAAAGGAAACACCCAGCACCCTCTCTCTAGTTAAGAGAACACGAAAAATATAGTTAAGGCCATCCACAAATCTCCTAATCTTCTCACGCTCAGACAGAACCAACCAAACTGCATGACGAGACAATTATGAGAACCTCATCTCATACTGAGACACAGTCATGTCTCCCTTTTGTAGCCACTCAAACTGCCTATTCCACGACCACGACCCTCGGTAACCTCAGTAGGTGGTACTGGTGGTCGTCCATCACGTCCGGTAGCTCATCTCTGCACCATCTGTGATGGAATAGAACAAAGAGAAATTTAGTACTCGGATCAACAAGTTCAAATGGCAGAATAACAAGGATGTGATGTTTTCCTAAAAGGTTCTGCAGCCACCCGAGGATAAGTACATACGTCTCCATACTGATCTACGATACTTTACTAAACCAGCTCATGACTAGCGAGACCTAGTAACCTAGGCTCTGATACCATTTTTGTCACGATCCAATTCCCAAACCCGGTCGACATGGCACCTCTCATGAAGACAAGGCCAGCCAACAACACCTCTCTAATAGTTACTTAGCATAAATAAGTATAAAATATTAATAAAATTACATAAGCGCTGAAGAAGAGTGATAAAATAGGGAACCATCTCGACATAGCTCGAAATGGGGGTGTCACGAGTCATTAGATACTACAAAGTTTAAATTAAGTCTACAAAATGTATAGTCTGATACAACTGTCCGAAGGAAAATCCAAAGATATGAAATAGGATAGATAAGGGTTGCGGACGTTAACAGCTACCTCATCACTCCGACTAGCCTCCCGGCTTGGGAATGATAGTGCTCAGGGGTAGACTCCACAATGCCTATATCTGCCCACATAGTGTAGGGAGTAATGTGAATACTCCAACCTAGTGAGTAACAACGGCAAATAATATATGAATGCAAGAAAACACATAATAGCACATGGCAGTTCTATATCAGGCAGTAAAATCAGTAAATACGTAGAATAGGATAGTATAAAAGTGAAATTCCCTTTTTGAAGTAAAAACAATAAATCAGGTAAGATATCAAATAAATAGTGAATAGAGATCTGCTCCACGGGCCCAGTATCAATTGCTCAAAAATAGTATCAGCCCCTCATGCTCGGTATCACATCATTCTGATAAGTAACAACCCATCAGGCTCAGTATCACATCACTCAGATAAGTAACAGCCCCACGAGCTCAGTATCGCATCACTCAGATCAGTAACAGCCCCTCGGGCTTAGTATCACATCACATTTATATCCGCGCTCACTGAGGTGTACGAACTCCGGGAGGGGCTCTTTACGGCCCAAGCACAATATCAAACCACCTCGTGACATATAAAACAAGGCCTGAAAGCCTCCTCACAAAAAAGTCGAGGCCTAAAAGACTCCTCACAATACATTCGAGGCTTGAAAGCCTACTCACATATCATTCGAATCCTGAAAGCCTCACTCAGTCCATAAAATATCATAAGCCCCACGGTCACAATAAAATAATAAATTCTCAACCCAAAACATCAGTGAAATATCATTTAAAGTCTCAAGAATTCATTTAAAGTGGCCGAGTTTGCAATAAACTATAATCATTAGACTGAGTTCAAATAATGTGTCAAAATAGTGGGACAATCCTCGAAGGATTCAAATAATTGACTTTAAACACAAAACATGGCAATAAGCCCAAATCACGATGATAAACAAATAAACTTAGTCAAATACGCAGTAAAATATCAAACGGGATGGACCAACTCTCAATCCCCAGTAGTAAGCAATCCCGTGCTCTCCATTAAGCACGCATTTCACCTCCATACATCACTATGGTGTGCAAATACGGGGTTTCAAATCCTTAGGATATCATTTACTATCATTACTCACCTCAAGCCGGCCTAAATCCTAGCTTGCTATGCCCTTGCCTCGTGAATCAACATTCTCGAGCGTCGAATCTGATCAAAACCATAGGTAATGTGTTACTTTAGGCTAAGGGAACATAACCAAATCGACAAGACTCAAAAAAAATTCAAAAATCATGAAATTGGCAAAACTTGAGGCCCAAGCCGACTTTTCAAAAAATCAGAAAATTCACATCACGGGATTTCTTTTCTCGCCACGAGTCTATACATATCAAATTTACCAAAATCCAAGCTCAAATTCTCCCTCAAACCCCAAATTTTTATTCCAAAATTCAAGCCCTAATTCTTCCCCTTTTATTCAAATTTCGATGAATTTAAGTGCTGAATCCACAACTAAATGATGTTTCTAGGCCATAAGACTCACCTCCAATCGATTCCCAGTCAAAACCCTCTTTAATCCTCGTCAAAATCTCCCAAGGTTAATCAAAGATGGTGGAAATGGGACTTGGTTCGCGGATGAAATGTTTAATAAAACCCTTTTGTCAGCCTAGATTTTACTCTATGCGATCACATCCAAGCCTCTACGATCGCATAGCACAACTTTCCCAGGCCTCCAAAATGGCCTATGTGAACACAACCAGTCCACAGCGATCGCAAAGCTTCACTGACCATACCTATGTGAATGCACTCCCTCTGACGCAATCGCATTGAACAAATACCCCTCAGGACCCCAGGTCCATTTACCACTACGGGATCACAATACACCTCATGCGATCGCAATGAGCAACTTATTAAACACATGTGATCGCATACACTGAGAAATCAGAATAGCTTTCCCAAAACCTTTTACGTGATCACAGTGGTCCTCTCACAGAGAACAAAAATGTCTGCAACATCCAGCTGAAATCTACAACTTTCAAAAACCAAGATTGGTCCGATTGACCATCCGAAATCACTCCGAGGCTCCCGGGACCACAACCAAAAGTTCCAACCCATCCTAAAACACCATTCAAACTTGTTCCAATCATCAAAACACCACAAACAACACTAAAACCATCAAATTATATCGAGTTCAAGTCTAAGTTTCTTAAAAACTACCGAAATACGCATTTGATCAAAAACCCAACCAAAACACCTCCGAATGATCTAAAATCTTGCACACACATCCGAAATCACCTAACAAAGCTACTGTAAGTCTCAAAATTCTATTCTGACCCCCAAATCAAAATCTCACCTACCAACCGGAATTCGCCAAACTATTAACTTCGCCATTTCAAGTCTAATTCTATATCGGACCTCCAAAATCATTTCCGATCACACTCCTAAGTCATAAATCATCTACCAAAGCTAACCAAATCACTAGAAATCATATATGAGCCCTCTAACTCGATAGTCAACGTCCGATTGACTTTTCCAAAATAAGCCTTCCTTAAAGAGACTAAGTTTCTCCTTTCCACCCAGAATCAATTCAAATCAACTCATTCACCCAACTTGTATAATAACACATAAGGAAGCACAAAATGGGTAAAACATGGTGGAAACTCACGTGAATATGGGCCGGATCATCACAAAAGAATACATGGCTTCTTTAAATATTTGAGGCTCATTTCTACCAAATAAGTCACAAAATCTGGTCCAAATAAAGTAGACGTTCTTTAATGTTTACTATGTCTTGGATCCTCCTGATTAAATGAACTTTCTTTTGTTTCTTCCTGAGTTCATGTAGATGCTCCACCAATTGACTCACATTCTTTTTATATGGAATATATTTTCAAAGAACTCAACATTATCTGATTCTATAATGGTATTATTATGAATCGTGGGATTGTCTAATTTATGAACCAGAAATCAATATACTTTACTATTGGTTGCATATCCTATGAAAATAAATCAACAGTTTTCGGTCCTATAGTTACCCTTTTGGGTTTAGGAACTTGCACTTTTGCCAAGCACCCCCACACTTTAAAATAATTCAAGATGAGCTTTCTTCCTTTCTATGTTTCATATGGAATGGATTGTGTTTTGCTATGAGGTACTCGGTTTAGTATTCGGCTAGCCGTAAGAACTGCTTCCCCCCACAAGTTTTGTGGCAAATCAGAACTTATCAATACTGTGTTCATTATCTCCTTTAGTGAATGATTTTTTCTTTCTGCAACCCCATTAGATTGGGGTGTTTAAGTGGTCGGTATTTGATGAAGAATTTCATATTTTAAACTTATTTTTCAAAAGGAGATTCATAGTCACCGCCCCTATCACTTCTTATCATTTTGATTTTCTTATTAAGTTGCATTTTAATTTCATTTATGTATTGCTTGAATGCGTCTATTTCTCCATCTTTACTATTAAGTAAGAAAAGATAGCAGTATCAAGTTGTAACACCCCGTAAATTTGAATAAGTTGTAGATGCATTAAATGAGTATCCATGTGATGGTTATCGATTGGTTATAATAATAAGTGTACGAGAAAAATCATAAGTGATTTGGGGTCCAATGAAAGGCCTAAGTCTAAGCCAAGTTGGAAATTACATGATAGACTAAAAATTCCAAATGAGTACGCACAAGACCTCACATAGGATGAGAATATACACATGTATATAAGGAGTTGTGTGATGTACAACCTATCAAATTAAATCTCATTGGGTCTAGTTTCCAAAGCATCAAATCATTTTTCATTTAGAGGTGTATACAAAAAGTTATGGCTGTTTTCGTGTCTTTTCCATCGCCAGCATCCTGGGTAGCACTGGGCGCTAGCCTTGGCATCGAGAAAGTTTGAGATACTGCAATCAGCACCACAGGAAGTGCCTAGCACTACCTATGGCGCCCGAGACACTATATACTCAATGCAGGGTTCATTTATCTTGGCCAAACATTGGGGTATTCCTTCACACTCTCAAGAGCACCAACTCCTACCATCTTCAAGGTAAGCAATCTCCATTAACTTGGTGTGAAATCCCATCAGTCTTACACTATTATTGATTAAATATACTAAGAAAAAACATAGATCTTCAGGAAATTCCTTCAAGAACTCAAAGGAGGGTTTTGCAAGATTTCTTCCAAACGGTAATCCTACACACTTAGACTTACATGTATGAATTTAATATGGGTATATGAGTGTGAATTAAGTATTAGGACTCTTGGTGTTGTGATTAGAACCCATAAGTTCCCAATTTGATTACACAACTATTATAGAGATTGAAAGATGTTTATTTAATTGAATTTTATTGGTTGGGTGTGGGTGGATGGCCGTATATGTGATTTTGAAAGTTATAAATTGGTTAATCATGATGGTGAGATAAATTGTTGAGGAATGGTAGTAATTAGATGAACTAATTATATGATGATGAGATATAGAGATTTATGCCTACAAGGTGTTTGATTATATGCCTAAATGGCTTAAGTTATGCAATTTGTTACTAATATTGGGTTCCATTGGATGTTGCTGTTGTAGATTGAAGGTTCTTAGTGTTGTGGATCATTGTAGTATCAGTAAGGAGCGAAGTTGAGGTTTGTGATGCTAACTCTCTATGAGCCTGTTTGGCTTTGCTAATTTAGAGTAGCTGATAAGCATTAGGTGCTGAAAAGTACTTCTAAGTGTTGAAACTGATTTAAAAAATAAGCAGTTACGTGTTTGGATAAAATGCTGAAATTAATAATAAGCCGCTAAAGAAACGTGTATACAAAGAATTTTGGTTTAAAAAAAGTATTTTATGGATAGAATAGTAAATATTTTGGTCAAACCCGAAATGCTTATAAGATAAAATTTGATAAGTTGGGGGAGACCAAATTATAGCTTTTAACTTATTTTTAGCTTATAAGCACTTTTAATTTTACCAAACACACAGATAAGCCAAAAAGTACTTATAAGCTGGTTTGACCAGCTTATAAGCTTAGCGAAACACCCTTTGTGTTTGGGAATATTAATGATTCTCCTTACACTACGTTTATTTTAGAAAGAATTACAAGAAAATACACATGACTTCACACTATAACAAAAAATAGCCCATATTTTTAAGTTTTACCCCACCTATCCTATATTGTACATATTTTAAAAATACTAGGTCTTGCAAATTCAAAATATATGTTCCTATAACCAGTGCTTTTAAAAGCTATGGAGTTAAATATGTGTTCTCACACCCATTATTTTCACTCTTTCTCCTTATCACTTTTTTTACATATACTTCAATGGGCCATCCGTCAACTGCTTCTCCCCCTATATCACCTGGTTGCAATGTAAAAAAATTGAAGTGTAAAAGTCCACCATTAAAGGGCATTCAAAGTTTTTCTTTAGAAAATAGAATTTCTTGTAATTATTAGTTGTTTGGATTGGGTGTTGTCCCAATTGCTTGAAATATCAAAAGGAGTTCAAAGTCTAAATTTGAAGTGATTTGGAGTAGATTTGAGCATGATTTGAGTTAAATTTCAGAAAAAACGCAAAGAAGAAGACGAAGTCAGTTTTTTGTATAATTATGTATAATCTTGTATAATAGTGTATATGAGTGTATAAACACATCGTATACACTATTATACACTTTTATACAAACGTCTGTAGATGAACTTCTTTCACGATTTTCAGCTGCAATTCCTGTTCAAAACCAGTCCAAATCTCAATTAAATGAGTTCAAATTTTATATACAACCTCCTTATACTATTTCTAAAAAGTCTAAATAACACTCACTCCAAATTTCTCAAAAAATCAAATTTGAAATTTAAACTCACATATTTAAGGTTTTTAAAAATCTAACTTTTACTACCATATGGATTTGGTTTGTTGAACTAATATTTGGGTCACAATTAATAATTCAAAAATTAACTTAAAAGCTTGAGCAATCCTTTTAAAAAATTAAATGGTAATTTTGAGAATCTATTAGAGTTGGATGTTTAATCTTAGCCTATTATTTTTGGGCTAATTAGTTGTAAATTGAAATATGGGCTATAAAATTGAAAAATGGGGTGCTCAATTGTTCTTATGTGAAATTATCCCTTTATTTTATGATAACTAATAGTCTCCAAAATATAGTTAAGCCTAGTTCCTTGAATAATTGTAGAGCTTTTATTCTCTATCTTCATAATTCGCTCATGACTTTCATTCTGAATATTGTGAGCTCGGTGTGTATTCAATATAGATTTGGGTTTGATGCCCTGAGGCATAGTATATATTACTCAATATGCCATATACAGTTGAAATTTCAATATTCATAATTAGCTCAAGAACACATATCTTAGTCTAGTCCCATTCAGTATTCCAGTATTATGTAACCTAGTATGATCCAGTATTCCTATATCATGTAAGTCAATGTGATTCAGTGTTTCGCCATCATGTATTGCAGTATGATTCTCAGTTTCTTACTTTAAATTCATGAATGGTTAACACTTGTATTTGGGCCTGAGGCCGTAGTTTATGTTTTATGCATGTTTGGTCCTGAGGTTGTAGTTTATGTTTTATGCATGTTTGGGCATGAGGTCGTAGTTTATGCTTTATGCATTTTTGGGCCTGAGGCCGTAGTTATGTATACGTATACTTGGGCATAAGGTCGTAGCTTGTGCACATATATATTGGGCCCGAGGCCGTAGCTTATTCAAATAAACAGGTTGTTCATCATTCAGAAGAGGGAGTATTAACATCCTTACTTCCTTTGTTTAGTTAAGTTATTAGTTATCATTATAGTTATCAGTTATCATATTAGTTATCAATTATCATTTATCATTTCAGTTTCAGTTTCAATAGTTATCATTTCAGTTATCACTTATCAATTCTCAATTATTAGCTCAGTTTCAGTTTCAGCATTTATAATTCTTCCTTTTAGTTGCTTTACATGCCAATGTACTGACGTCCCCTTTTCCTGGGGCCTGCATCTCACGATGCAGGTAATGATTTACAGGTTGGCGATTTAGAGCACTAGGTTTCTCGTACCTCCAATTGGGTGATCCCCAGTTCTTTTGGGGCATTATCATTACCTTATAGTCTTTTAGTATTTACAGATAGACATTGTTTTTATTACTTTAATAGAGGCTTCATAGACTAGAGTAACAGCTAGACAGAGTCGCAGACTTTTTATATTAAGCTATGTTGACTACAAATATGTTTCAAAATTATATTAGTATTTCTACACTTTAATTTTTATTATTCAGACTTCTAGTATATCAGCATTTGTTAGTTTATCTTCTACATTCAGTATGTTATGATATCACATGTTGATTCACCCAGTGAGTTGGTTTGCTCGATCACATGTAGTCAGGCACTAAGTGCCATGTTATGTCCAGGCCCAGGTTCGGGGCGTGACAAAGCTTGATATCAGAGCACTAGGTTCAAGAGTCCTAGGGAGTCTATGAAGTTGTGTCTAGTGGAGTTTTCTTTATATGTGTGTGCCGGCCGCAAATATAAATGGTTAACTACCAAGACATCTAGGATTGCCTCATTTCTTTCTACTCTAGATCATGCTATTATGCTTAGAGCAATAGTTAACCTTCTCTTCCTATAGAATTTCATACGTATTGAATGGCCAAGCAGAAGACAAGAAAAGTCTAAGGTTCTAAAAAGGATGATTTGCCTATTGTGGTATTATTATTGTAAGGCCCCGTAAAAATTTTGTGCATAAAACCTAGTAGCTGTGGTGTCATGGTCCGAATAATGTGTTATAATGTGTTAGGAATAATGGTTCGGACCCTTGGTAATGATTTAAGTTTCAAAAATGTAGAGAAATAATTTTTTCCGAAAAAGTGTCAAATGTGCGGTCAAGAATGCGACCGCAAACCTGACATGCGGACCGCATTCTGACCGCAAATCGTTCCAGAGAGTTGCCCAAATCCGTGTCAAATGTGCGGTCGATATGCGATCGCATGTCAATCTGCGGTGCACTTTTGCGACCGCAGAATCAACATGCGGTCCGCATAGTGACCGCATGTCTTAACAGAACCTGCGTAATTTTTTGAGCCATTCTGCGGTCACTATGCGGACCGCATGTTGATTCTGCGGTCGCATAGTGACCGCATATTTGACCCCGGCCCAGATTTTTGTAACATTTTGACCCGATCTCTTCTTTAATATAACACCTTTCTTCTTCATTTTTATCATATCATCTCACCAAAATTAGAGAGAGAAGAGAGGGTTTTTAGAGAGAGAAGTTCTTCATCTTCAAAGATTGTTCCAACTACCTAATTCCAAGGGATTCTAGGGCAAGGATTCAACTTCCCCAATATTTTCAAGGTAGAAACCCTAACTATTTTCTTTGATTTTCAGCTTTAATTGGGTAAAGAGAGGTTTGCATATAATAGCTTTTAAAAATAGAATTTTTACACTCATGCATGATTATTGAACTTGATTTCTAGTAAAAAGAAGTGAGTAGAAGTAAGAGTCTTCAAGAATAAGGTTGGCAAGAGTAAGATAGCTTGGGTAAGCATAAAGTAGGAAGTTAACGGAAGAAAACTCATCACCAGGTATGTATGGCTAATTTTGATTCTTGTAAAATCGCCCATATGTGTGAAATTGTTTGGCATGTGTTAATTTGAGAGATTTTATGTGATTTTTCGATATCATTGTTGGGTATACAATTGATGATTGAACTACATTTGGTATGGTTTGAAATATGAATTGAAAGATGACAAAGGAATTGAAATTGGTAAAGAATTGAGGAAAATTGTTGTTATGGCATATATGGTTCCTTTTGGAAAGAGATGAAACACTTGAATTGTGGAAATATTGTAACATGGTTGTGATATTGAATTGAGAAGAAATTGAGAACATGAACCAACGTGTAAGTTGCTTATTTGAACTTGTTGAAATTGTGTGTAGTACCTTATCTGCTGTTTGAAATTGTTGTGTTTTCAACTGTAAGGCTGGGTCGTGTTGCGCGCCGCAACGTGGTGAAATAAGGTTTGGGTTGGGGTGATAAGGGTGGCCGAGGTAATAAGGGTGGTCAGGGGCAATAAGGATGGAAAGCGATCGAAATCGCTATTGAAAATTGATACATAAATCAATAATGTGAAATTGCGAAAGGAGACAGCAGGAGAGTTTGCAACCTGTGGGGCACTGATCGCCCCTTTGTTTGACTACTTGTGCTTTACGTGATTGATTGGTTATTGTTAAATTGGTTGATTGTAGAAAGTGCTTTGTGTGAGAATTATTTGAAATAAGAAAAATGTGGAAACATGGTTGGCTGGCTTAATTAATTGTTGATGTAATTTAATGGCTTGAGTTTACTTGGGACAAAGTTTGTCCATACATACCAGTACAATTCAAGTGTACTGACGTCCCTTTTGCCGGGGCGCTACATTCGTGTCATGATTGTAGGTGGATCAGTAGCAGGCACTTCAGCTCATCGGTAGTAGTATCTTTCATCCTCCACTGCCCGTTTTTGGTGAGCCTCTTTCTTCCTCGGGGCCTTGTGTGGTTCATGCCACTCGGTTTAGATTTCATTTTGGTTTCTTTTGCAAGGTATAGCCGGAGCCTTGTTACCGGCAAGTATTGTATTCCCCATTTTGTATCCTAGAGGCTCTGTAGACCTGTAAACTGTGGGACTCCAGTCTTATGTATTTATATTGTGTTATGTCGGGCGTTGTAAAAATTGAAATCTTGTTAATGAATCACTCGTATCGTTTTATTTGTTTAATATGAAATCAATTATGATTAGTAATATATTTGGTTAATGAGAAACAATCATCACAGGGGTAACGCGTGGGAATGAAAGGCACCCAGGTCCGCTTGACTGGGGCAACCCGGTCAAGGCGCCGGTCATGTTCCTCGATTTGGGGCGTGACAATTATGGAGTACATGTTGGTAAGAAATGAGATTTGAGAAGATGTTGAAAGTGGGATGCAACGGATAATAGTACAGATTAGAGTATATCCTTATTAGAAAGTACAAAAGCAGTCATTATATTTTATGGTTATCGGTTTAACTCAGTTACCAATTGTACAATCTTTCAGTTAGCAAGTTTATGGTTATTCAGTATGCCAATATTTAGTTATATGTTTACCAGACCTCTAATTTTTAGTGTATCAAATTTTTTGGAGATTTGTGACTATACAGTGATGCATATGGATGCTCAAAGAAAATATAAGTAACAGTGATTATAGCAAAATTTTTGCGTATATTAGGGATTAAGACGCAAGACCACCGGATGGTGCATGAAGTGATTTATCAGATATGCATGGCAGTGTATCCGTATGTCATACCCCAGTGTTACAGGTTAAGAATTCAAACGTAGAAGGCATAGAATTGATCACTATACTTTTGGACAGAAAATAGCCTAAGGAAAATATAGCTTGGAATAATATGATGTACGAAATGAGAATCAAGAGCAGGCGACATTGAATTTTAAGAAATGATTTTAATTTTGGTTAGATTTATTCAAATCCGAACTAGAAAGTACCATGTTAGCAAATTTGTATACGAAGTGGCTATTATTATGTGATAAAAGATATGATAGTTCCCCTTCACATGATGTGACTATGTGTTTAGGCCGGAGGTTTATATTTTGAAGCAATTTTTAAGTGTATAGAAAGTTTGTGGTTAGATATTCCAATTTTGTTTAAGACAGATGAAATTCCCCTAAGTGTGATCCATGTTCATAGTTCAAAAAGAATGATAGTGTACGGCAAGAGAACATGGTGAGATGGTGAGGGAAGTTAGGATAAACATTATTCTTCACTTTAGTTATTCAAGCAGAGCAAGAAAACATGATGCTAGGAGGTGGTCAGTAAAAGAATAGTAAATAAGTTTAAAGTAAATTCAGTGAATTAGCAATTTCATCAGAGCTAGTACAGGTGAGATTCGATTCACTTAGCTAGATAAACACTAGTGAGTGGTTAACAATTTGAAACACCAAACGCATATTTGAACCCAAAGAGTTTAAGTTAAACCCGAAGTACAATGGCAGTGGAAAAAAATCAGCTAATAGTGAGAGAGCAAGCTATAGAAGAATAGCCTTTAGGAATTATCAAAATATGGTTACTCCAAGATTGATAGTGTGAGCAAAGTTAAATTATTAAGATTATGTATGATAAGCGTGAATACATTAGCTTTTCGTTATGTGAATAATTTAGTTTTTCTAGCTCAGAAGTAAGTTGGAAGATGAGTCGTCAATTGACATAGAGTGCAGGGAATTGCAGAAAATAAGGAAAGTTATTCAGATCCCAACAAAAAGAGAAGTATCTGCAAGTATAAGATCTTTGGTCTAATGGGTGATGTGAAAATTTTTAGTAAGTCCAGTTAGAGATTTGAAACTCGAATAATTGGCATGGGATTTGGAAAAGGAAGTCAGTTCGGTAATGTGGAAAAATTGTATAATTACCACAAGGAATATGTCTAGCAGGTATAGGAAACACAATGTGAGTAGACTGATCATCGAGCTTAGTTATTGATGATAAAGTGATCGCATAAAAGCTATAAAATCATGCCTATAAGTGTTTTCATGAAATGCTTAAGAAGATAATCAAGTATAGTAAGTATAGCTCATGAAAGAGGTAGACAAGAATATTATGTTGAAAGAAGTTCACTGCTTATCCAAGGTAAGAGTTCGACTTTTGGGCACCAAAGATAGTAATGTTGTTGTCTAGAACAAGAATTATTACTCTTTAGAAGTCGAAGTGAAGGAGAAATAGCTTGATGATCCCTACTTAGTGTAGGTGAAAGAGGGGATTCACATCCATAAGACGATGGCTTTTGAAAAGGGGAAGATGATGGTACTTTGAGATACAGAGGCAGACTATGCATTCCAAATGTAGACGGGCTCAGAGAGCCGATTATGTCAGAAGCCCACAACTATAGGTATTCTATCCACCTGGGTTTCCCAAAGATGTATCATGATAATAAGGAGATTTATTTGTGGAACGACATGAAAACGAAAGTTGCAGACTTTGTGCCCAAGTGCATGAATTGTCAACAAGTGAAAGTCGAGCAACAGAAAATCAAGTGTTTATCTCATAACACAAACATCCTATAGTGGAGATGATATATATGGACCTTATAATAAGATTATCTCTCTCATTTTGAAAGCATGATTTTTATGGGTGAAGGTGCAGATTGCCAATTAGTTGGTTCGAAGTTTGCGAAGCGGAGTTGATGGGACTAGATTTGGTCAATCAGTCTATAGAGAAATCCAAGTTGATTCAAGAGCATTTGAAGACAGCTCAGGGTCTCTAGAAGTCATATTCGGATGTGCAACATATTGATTTAGATTTCAAGTTAATGATTGGGTGTTTCCGAAAGTTTTGCCTATGAAAGGTATTATAAGATTTAGGAAGAAGTGAAAGCTCAATCCAGATACATCGGCATATACATGATCCTATAAAGGATCATGTAAGTAAGTTATGAGTTAGAATTTTGTCACAACCCGAACCGTGGTCGTGATGGCGCCCAACACAATGCTAGGCAAGCCCGATCATATTATCCCTTAAAATAGCCAGTTATTAATCAAATTAAACTTAAACAGTAAATGATCATATCAGGTGATAAACAAAATGTAAAACATACAAAATACGGTCCCAACCATATCGTGGTGTCACGAGACCGAGCCTCTATAGAATAGCATCCTAATACAGCCAAGTCTAGGCAAATAGGAAATCAACAAAATGATAAAGAATGAGAAACAGGCTCTGCGGACGCTGGCAGCTACCTCGTAGTCTCCGCAAGAAGTAGATGTGAGCAGGCAGCAACAATGTCTCAACCGCTCTCGGGTACCTGTGAATCCGCACAAAAAGTGCAGGGGAGTGGGGTGAGTATATTTCAACTCAGTGAGTAGCAATAATAAATAATAACTGAAGGTAAGAACTCCTGTGCTATCACTTAGCAGTTCTAAGGCAACCCCCACAGGTACGTCATTACTATGGTAGTACCCTAATCTCCGATCCACGTTTATCTCTACAAGATTCTACACTGATCCAACCCTCACTCGTACCCCTACGGTGTACGGCCATCTCAATATATGGAGACATATACCTATGTCTATAATGTATAAGTATTTAAGTAGATAGTAGGATATGATTAAGTATAATGCTGCGGCGCACAGCCCGCTCCAATACATATACCGCTGTGGCGCGCAGCCCGCTCCATTTAACGTCGACGACGGTCACTCGGGGTGTATATAGACTTCGGAGGGGCTCCCTAGGCCCAAGCACTATTATACCGCGGCGTGCAGCCCGATCCACACATGTATTACTGCGGCGTGCGGTCCGATCCAATATTTATATGTATATATATTTATACTACCGCGCGCGCAACCCGATCCCATAATATACACCGGTGCTCACCGAAAATGTATGCGGTTCAGACTCCCGAGCGGCTCCTACAGCCCAAGCGCAATAATACGCCGGCGTGCGTCCGTCCCACATGTATATTACATGTATATTACCGCGGCGTGCAGTCCGATCCAATATATATACTGTTGCGGCGTGCAGCCCTATCCAATATAGGTATATATATATATATAATACCTCATAATGGGTCCTCGACCCTATCCCGGTCAATATGTGCTTGGCCTCTCAGGCCCAATATAATGTCATAGTGGGTCCTTGACCCTATCTCATCTCAATCGGTATAGACTTGGCCTTTCATGCCCACTCAGCTAGAACATGGAATTCCACCCTAGATAATCTCTCTCAATGTACACATCTAGTACGGGCTCATATTATGCTATACAGCTAGAGCTACGGCCGAGTGTATGTTTCCAACACGATATAAGGGTCACCTAGCTCTATAGGTTCCCTAATGCTCTACAGATCGGCACAAGGCCCCAAACATGGCTATTAGCCCAATTGTACAGCTATAATCTCATTAGCAATCATACAACACAGTATTCTATTAGCCGGGAAGGACCAAGTCCAAGTCCCCAATCACAATGTCACCACACTCGTCTCAAGACGTGTGTCTCATCTCAACATAGCACCGTGAAGTGCTAGTACGGGGTTTCAAACCCTCAATACATTATTTACTATCACCACTCACCTCGAACCGGTAGAAGCTTCAATCCGCCTTGCGCTTGCCTCGCAAATCAATCTCCTCGGGTGCCAAATCGCTCAAAATCATAGAGAATGCATCAATATATGCTAATTTCATGCAATTCATTCGAAATAACCCAAATTATATCAAAACCCGCAAGTTGTCAAAACCCGAATTTTGGTGCGCTTCTCGAAAAATTCTAAAAGTTACATATTCGGAACCCTCGTCTCAATACGAGTCTAGGCATATCAAATTTACCAAATTCGGACTCCATTTGCCCATTCAAAACCTTGATTTTCTAAAGTTCAAGCCTAGGGCTAAATCCTCCATAATTACCCCAAATTCCTCCATTTTCATGATATAATTACATAATATTATCAATACTAATCATAGTTTAAGTCCATAGTTGGTTACCTGATGATTTCCCTTGAGTTTCTCTTCAAAATCGCCCAAATCGCCTCCTTAAGCCGAGACCCAAATGTGTGAAATGTTTCTGAAATTTTCTAACTTCTGATACAATTAATTCACTGCGATTTTCGCTTCTGCGGACCATTTTCCGCCCCAGCGGAATCGCTTCTTCGACCAACTGGTCGCTTCTGCGAACCCAGGCCTATTTGGCCATTTCCGCTCCTGCGATACACGGACCGCTCCTGCGGGTCCGCTCCTGCGGATAAATTTCCACCGTTTAACCATCCGAAAACACCCCGAGGCCCCCGGACCTCATCCAAACACACCAACACATCTTAATACCTTATTCGAACTTGCTCCAATCCTCAAGACACGTCTAACAACATTAAAACCCATAATTCGCATCGAATTCAAGCCTAAATTCCTAAAAACATTCCGAATTACACAATCAATCAAAAACCCGACTAAACGACCTCCGAATGACGTGAAATTTTGCAAGCACATCCAAAATCACCCTCCGGAGCTACTGCAACTGTCGGAATTCCATTTCGACTCCCGGATCAAAATCTCACCTATCGATCGGATTTCGCCAAAAATTCAACCTTAGCCAATTCAAGCCTATTTCTACACCGGGCCTCCAAATTCAATTTTGATCGCTCCCCTAAGTCACAAATCACCCCCGGAACTAACCGAATCATCAGAATCCGATTCCGAGCCCTCTAACCAAATAGTCAACTCCGGGTTGACTTTCCTTATTCAAGTTTCTTTCAAAAAGGCTATATGCCTCATTTTCAATCCAATTCACTCCTAACTTTCCCGATAGACTCTAACACTGATATAAAAGCATGAATTATGTAATTACAACATAACGGGGTGGCAATTCCCGTGACGACGGGCTGAGTCGTCACATTCTCCCCCTCTTAAGCAAACGCTCGTCCTCGAGCGGGTCAAGACACATACCTGAAGTCTCAAATAGCTGAGGGTATCTACTCCGCATCTCCTGCTCGACCTCCCAAGTAGCCTCCTCCACGGGCCGACCTCTCCACTGCACCTTAACTGCGGCAATCTCCTTCGACCTCAATTTTCTTACTTGGCAACCCAAAATAGCAATAGGCTCCACATCATATGATAGATCACCATCAAGCTGAATGGTACTGAAGTCTAATACATGAGACGGATCCCCAATGTACTTTCGGAGCATAGACACATGGAATACTGGATGAACGCTGGATAAGCTGGGTGGCAAGGCTAACTCATATGCCACCTCCCCAACTCTCCTGAGTATCTCAAAAGGACCAATGTACCTGGGACTCAACTTCCCTTTCTTCCCGAACCTCATGACCCCCTTCATGGGTGAAACCTTCAGCAATACTCTATCACCAACCATGAAAGACAACTCTCGCACCCTACGGTCTGCATAACTCTTCTGGCGAGACTGTGCTGTGCGAAGCCTCTCCTGGATCAACTTTGCTCTATCCAGAGCATCCTGAACTAACTCAGTCCCTATCAATCTATCCTCACCAGGCTCAAACCATCCGACGGGAGATCTACACCGTCTGCCATACAATGCCTCGTACGGGGCCATCTGAATACTCGACTGGTAGCTGTTGTTGTAGGCAAACTCAGCAAGTGGCAAAAACTCATCCCATGAACCACCAAAGTCAATCACACATGCCCGCAACATATCCTCCAGGATCTGAATAGTGCGCTCAGACTGTCCGTCTGTCTGGGGGTGAAATGCGGTGCTTAACTCAACCCGCGTACCCATCTCTCGCTGAAATTCTCTCCAAAACTGAGAAGTGAAATGAGTGCCTCTGTCAGATATAATAGACACTGGGACCCCATGCAACCTGACAATCTCCCGAATAAAGATCGATGCCAACCGCTCCGATGAGTAAGTAGTACTAACCGGGATGAAATGTGCGGACTTAGTCAGCCGATCAACAATCACCCATACAGAATCAAACTTCCTCGTTGTCCGAGGGAGCCTAGTAACAAAATCCATGGTGATCGTCTCCCATTTCCACTCGGGAATAACCATACGCTGAAGAACACCGCCCGGTCTATGATGCTCATACTTGACCTGCTGGCAATTGAGGCACTTAGCTACATGCCTAACAATATCCATCTTCATTCTCCTCCACCAGTAGTGCTGTCTCAAGTCTTGGTACATCTTTGCGGCACCTGGGTGAATAGAGTACCGCGAACCGTGTGCCTCCTCAAGTATCAACTCCCGCAAACCATCAACATTGGGCACGCATATACGGCCCTGCATCCTCAGAACACCATCACTGTCGATAGTCACATCTCTAACATCATTATGCTGCACTCTGTCTTTGAGGACAAGCAAATATGGGTCATCATACTGTCGCTCCCTGATGCGCTCATATAAGGAAGACCGAGAAACAACACAAGCCAACACCCGACTCGGCTCCGAAATATCTAATCTCACTAGCCGATTGGCCAGGGCCTGAACATCATGAGCAAATGGCCTCTCCCCAACTGGGATGAAAGCTAGGCTGCCCATGCTAACCGCCTTCCGACTCAAGGCATCGGCCACCACATTGGCCTTCCCTGGATGATACAAAATAGTGATATCATAGTCCTTAAGCAACTCCAACCACCTCCGCTATCTCAAATTAAGGTCCTTCTGTCTGAATAAGTGCTGAAGGCTGCGATGATCCGTGAACACCTCACAGGAGACACCATACAGGTAATGCCTCCAAATCTTCAAAGAATGAACTATGGCTGCTAGCTCCAAATCGTGCACAGGGTAGTTCTTCTCATGGGGCTTCAACTGGCGAGAAGCATAAGCAATAACTCTACCCTCCTGCATCAACACACATTTAATGCCAACTCTCGAGGAATCACAATACACAGTAAAAGAATCTAAAGCTGACGGTAATATCAAGACCGGTGCCGTGGTCAATGCTGTCTTGAGCTTCTGAAAGCTCTCCTTACACTCCTCGGACCACAAAAATGGAGCAACCTTCTAAGTCAATCTAGTCATGGGTGAAGCAATAGAAGAGAATGTAAGGCCCCGTAAAATTTCTGTGCTTAAAAGATAGTAGCATCTCAGTAACTGAGGTCGGTCTGGGCCAACTCTGCACTGCCTCGACCTTCCTCGGATCTACCTGAATACCATCACAGGACACCACGTGCCCTAAGAATGCCACGGACTCAAGCCAGAACTCACATTTGGAGAACTTGGCATACAGCTTCTCCTCTCTCAACCTCTGCAACACAATACTCAAGTGCCGAGCATGCTCCTCCCGGCTACGAGAGTAGACTAGAATATCGTCAATGAACACAATCACAAATGAATCAAGATACGGCCTGAACATACTGTTCATCAGATGCATAAATGCTGCTGGGGCGTTAGTCAGCCCAAAAGACATCACAAGGAACTCATAGTGACCATATCTCGTCCTGAATGCAGTCTTCATAATGTCGGACTCTCTAATCTTCAGCTGATGGTAGCCCGAACGAAGATCAATCTTCGAGAAAACCGTAGCTCCCTAGAGCTGATCAAATAAATCATCAATACGAGGTAGAGGATACTTATTCTTCACTGTAACTTTGTTTAGCTGCCTGTAGTCAATACACATCCTCATGGATCCGTCCTTCTTCTTAACAAACAGGACCGGTGCACCCCACGGCGACACACTCGACCGAATAAACCCCTTATCTAGGAGTTCCTGGAGCTGCTCCTTCAATTCCTTCAACTCAGCTGGTGCCATACGATACGGAGGAATAGAAATAGGCTGAGTGCCCGGCACCAAATCGATACCAAAATCAATATCCCCGTCCGGCGGCATGCCCGGCAGGTCTGAGGGAAACACATCAGGAAAGTCTCGCACAATGGGAACAGAATCAATACTGGGAGTCCGGGCCTCGACCTCCCGCACAAATGCTAAATAAGAGAGACATCCCTTCCCAACCATTCGTTGGGCCTTGAGGAAAGATATTACCCTGCTAGGTACATACTCAGTCGTGCCTCGCCACTCAATCCTCTGAATGCCCGGCATAGCCAAAGTGACTGTCTTAGCATGATAGTCCATAATAGCATGACATGGAGATAGCCAGTCCATGCCCAATATAACATCAAAATCAATCATGCTGAGAAGCAACAGGTCTACTCGGGTCTCCAGACCCCCAATAGTGACCAAACAAGACCGGTATACGTGGTCCACAACAATAGTATCCCCTACCGGGGTAGATACATGCACTGACAGCTCAAGACTCCCTCGGGTCGTGCCCAAATAAGGAGCAAAATATGTAGACACATACGAATAAGTAGAACCGGGATCAAACAATACTGAGGCATCTCTGTGGCAGACTGAGATAATACCTGTAATGACAGCATCAGAAGCAACGGCCTCAGATCGGCCCTGAAAAGCATAGCATCTAGCCTGTCCGCCTGATCGGCCTCCCCCTCGAGAGCGAGCCCTAGCCGTCTGACCCTCACCCCTAGATGGCGGGGCGGGTGCTGAAGTAGAAGGACCAGATGACGAGGGCTGCCCCCTCTGCTGATAAGATCCTGGAAACAAGACGGGGACACTCCCTACGGTGGTGCCCAAACTCTCCGCACTCATAGCAACTCCCCGATGCTAGGGACTGAGACTGATAAGGACCTCTGGCGCTGGAGTGGCCAGCTGATGAACTAGGCCGAGATGAACCCTGAGCGGATAGGGCCTGTGAAGAACTCTGAGCTGGCATGGCACTGAGGGATGGCTGGCTCTGGTGCGAACCCTGATAACCCTGTCTAGGAGACCATCTGCGACAATCTGAGCGACCCGACTGCGAAGACCTGAAAGAGCGACCTCGGCTCTGCTGACTCTGGCCTCTGGTCCGAGTGCCACTGGAACTAGCTGCTCCTCGAGGCCTCTTGGCCTCCCTCTCATCCCGCTCCCTGCGACGATCTGTCTCTATGTCGCGAGCAATATCCACAGCATCCTCAAATGTACGACTCAAAACCCTCTTCCGAGTCATCAGAATACGAATGGGATAAATGAGGCCGTCCACGAAGCATCCAATCCTCTCTCTGTCGGAATGAACCAACCACGGTGCATATCTCGACAACTCTGTAAACCTGATCTCATACTCTGACACTGACATGTCCCCCTGACGGAGACCCTCAAACTGCCTACACATCTCCTCTCTCTGAGATCGAGGCACCCATTTCTCCAAGAACATAGTGGAGAACTCCGGCCATGATAGTGGTGCTGCTCCGGCCTGCGGCGCTCATAAGCCTCCCACCAAGTGAAGGCTGACCCCTGAAACTGAAAGGTAGTGAATGATACCCCACTGGACTCCAAGATCCCTGCCGTACGAAGCATCCGACGGCACTTATCCAGAAAACCTTGGGCGTCCTCGCCCGGAGCACCAGTGAACACTGGAGGAGATAACCTAGTGAACCTCTCGAGACGACGCTGCTCATCGTCCGTCATAGCTGGGACCCTGTCCCCCTGAACCCGATCTGCTGGCTGAACCAGTACCACATGCTGAACCGGAGGAGCCTCTGGTGTATGTATGCCCTGCACTGCTGGCTCTGGAGTACGTACTGCGGGGATCTGATGACCACCCCCGATCCCCGATGCAGCTGCTGTAGTAGTAACTGAAACCGCCTGTGCTAGGCCAGTGCAGACTGCTAGTATCTAAGCCAGGGTCTCCTGTAGACCCGGAATGACAATGGGCACAGCTGGTGCCTGATCTGGTGCTGCTGGCACCTCTGCAACTGGGGGCTGTGGGTCAGCTGGCACTGCCTCAGCTGCCCTAACTCCGCCACGACCACGGCCGCGTCCACGGCCTCTAGCAGGTGGTAGTGGTGGTCGTCTTCCACGTCCGAATGATCGAGTTCTCACTATCTGCGAGAGAATAGAATGTCAAAGTTCAGATCAAGTCAAAAGTAATCGCACGACAAGAATTCCAAGAATTGAAACTTTTCCTAAAAAGGTTTGCAGCCCCCCGAGGATAAGTACATGCGTCCCCGCACCGATCCACGAGACTTTACCAATCGGCTCATAACTCGCGAGACCTGTTAACCTAGGCTCTGATACCAACTTGTCACCACCCGAACCCTGGTCGTGATGGCGCCCAACACAATGCTAGGTAAGCCCGATCATCTTTGTAACGACCCGGCCCGTCGTTACGAGAATTACCACCCCGTTACCTTGAATTTACATATATTATGCTTTTAAATCAGTATTAGAATATATCGGGTGAGTTAGGAGTGATTTGGATTGAAAATGAAACAAATGGCATGTTTGAAGGAAGCTTGAATATGGAAAGTCAACCAAGAGTTGACTATTGATTTAGAGTGCTTGGAATCGGATTCTGATGATTCGACTAGTTCCGGGGGATCGTTTATGACTTAGCAGAACAATCGGAATTGAATTCGGAGGTCCGGTGTAGAAATAGGCTTGAATTGGCTAATGATGAATTTTGGCGAAATCCGAACAATAGGTGAGATTTTGATCCGGGAGTCGGAATGGAATTCCGACAGTTTCAGTAGCTTCGTTAGGTGATTTTGGATGTGCCTGCAAAATTTCAGGTCATTCGGGCGTCGTTTGATCGGGTTTTTGATCGAATGTGTAATTCGGAAAGTTTTAAGAAATTTAGGCTTGAATCTGTGGGTAATTGGTGATTTTGATGTTTAGGATGGTGTTTTTATGATTGGAACAAGTTCGAATAAGGAATTAGGATGTGTTGGTGTGTTTGAATGAGCTCCCGGGGGCCTCGGGGTGTTTTCGGATAGCCAAACGAGGGAAAATATGGAAAATTGCAGAACTGGTGCACTGCTTCTGGTGTTTTCGCTCCTGCGGAAATAGGAGCGCAGGAGCGACTCCGCAGGAGCGGACCATGAGGCACAGAAACGGAGTCAACCGCTGAAGCGGAGCCTGGCCCGCAGGGGCGGCTTCATTGGTGCGAGAGGTCGATCGCAGAAGCGGTCTTGAGGCGTGCTGGGGAAGTCCGCAGAAGCGGGTGATTGATCGCATAGGAGAGTCCGCAGGAGCGGACTCTTGGTCGCGAAAGCGGAACATTCCGCAGGAGCGGAAGTATTTCCGCAAAAGCGGACCCGCAGGAGCGGTCCGTGTATTGCAGGAGCGGAAATGGCCAAATAGGCCTGTGTTCGCAGAAGCGACCAACTAGTCGCGGAAGCGGTTTTGCATGGGCGAAATATGGTCCGCAGAAGCAAAAATCGCAGTGAGTTAAGTGTATCAGAAGTCAGAAAATTTCAGAAACATTTCACACATTTGGGTCTCGGCTTTAGAGGCGATTTGGGCGATTTTGAAGAGAAACTCAAGGGAAATCATCAGGTAAGCAACTATGGACTTAAACTATGATTAGTATTGGTATTATTATGCAATTATATCATGAAAATGGAAGAATTTGGGGTGATTCATGGAAGATTTAACCCTAGGCTTGAACTTTAGAAAATCAAGGTTTTGAATGAGCAAACGGAGTCCGAATTTGGTAAAATTGATATGCTTAGACTCGTATTGAGATGAGGGTTCCGAATGTGTGACTTTCATAATTTTTTGAGAAGCGTACCGAAAGTCGGGTTTTACCAACTTGGTGTATTTATGCGAATTTCATGTAAATTGTAATGGGTTATGATTCTTCGACCCGTATTTGATATAATTATTGTTATTTGACTAGATTCTACACACGAGGAAAGAAATTTCAAAGGAAAAGGCATCGCGGACGAGTCTACGACCGGCTAGAGGTGAGTAGTTTGCGTATATGGTAGCCTGAGGGTTCAAAACCCCGGCTTAGAATATTGTGACGCTAATAGGGCGTGGCTCGCACACCGTGGCAGGTGCGGGATTGATTTTGACTAGGGATTGAGACTTGGTCCATCCCAGATGTGAATAATGTGTTAATTAGTGTTGGAAATACACTGTATTTGATATATTTGTGGGCTGTAAGTCTTGTTTGGGGCCTTGTGCCGATCTGTAGCATCCTTAGAGGACAATATTTATGTGATAGCTATAATTGCGTAAATCACTGATCTCAGTCCTGGGATTTGAAATCACACTTTTGAAATGCTAAGTCACCGCTTTTGCAAATTTAATAAAGTTTAAGTATTTTTCATACATTATGAATTGAAAACTGGAATTAAGAAAAATGAACTGTTTTGTGACTTAATTGCTTATTGTGGACTGAGCATGGGATCGGGCTGCACGCCGCAGTGGTTGATATGAGGATCGGGCTGCACGCCGCAGCAGCATTGCGCTTGGGCTGTAGGAGCCCCTCCGGAGTCTGTACACACCCCCAGTGAGCGCCGTCGACGTTAAATTGGATCGGGCTACACGCCGTAGCGATTATGTGCATTGCATTGCATCTATAATTGTTGAATTACTCTGTGGTAGCTGTATTGTATTGTTGTCGCTAGTTCGTAGGAGATTCGGACTGTAGTGTAGCTTCATATTATGGTATTTTGTGGATTTCTTACTGTCAGCTACTTATATATATTTGTTACTCACCGAGTACTTAGTACTCACCCCTACTCCCCGCACCTTGTGTGCAGATTCCAGGTATTCAGGAGCAGTAGACGTGCATCTCCAGCGTTTGCAGTAGTGTCACATCGAGTTGCCGAGGTAGTCGCCTACGTTCGCGAACCTAGCTTCTCCTCTCCTTTCCAGCTTGTTATTTTGTATTTTGTATTCGTACTTGAGTATTTCTATACGGTACTCTCTATTCCCCGTTGGGTTTGTTAGAGGCTCTAGACTTGTGACCTCGGATCTTTGGGAGTGTCAGTAGTTTGTTCATTTCTATTATTATCGGAGTTCTTAAACTCATATATTCTTCGGGTTGTCCATTTGGGACCGGTATTCGATGATATTTAAATTGTTGGTCCTGGCCGGCCTAGCTTGATTGTCGGGCGCCATCACGATCGGATTTGGGTCGTGACAAGTTGGTATCGAGCCTAGGTTATTAGGACTCGCGAGTCACGAGCCGGCTTAGTAGGCTTTCGCGGATCGGTACGTAGACGTCCGTATCTATCTTCGGGAGGCTACGAAACTTTAGGAAAAACCTCATTTTCTTGGATTCATATCGTGCGATTTGTGTTATCATGAAATTAAACCTTTCCATATTCTATTCTCTCGCAGATGGCGAGAACACGAGCTAACGGACGTGGCGGACGACCACCATTGGCACCCGGAGGCCGTGGTCGTGGTAGAGGTAGGGCAGCAGTGCCAGTGCCTGCTGACCCACCAGCTGACCAGACTCAAGGTCAGATTCCTACACCAGTGGCCCAAACTCAGGACCAGATTCCAGCGGCAGACGCTCCGACAACTCAGGTTCAGGTACCGGCAGTGCCCATTGTCATACCAGGTCTTCAGGAGACCTTGGCTCAGATCTTATCAGTGTGCACAGGCTTGGCTCAGGTAGTCGCAGCCTGCTGCAGTATCTTCTTCACAGGCAGGGGGAGGAAATCAGACTCCCGTGGCTCACACACCCGAGCCAGTCCAGCCAGTTGCGCCCGTTGCACCAGCTCCTGCTCATATGGTTCTAGCTATGCCCGACGATGAGCAGGGTCGATTGGAGAGATTTGAGAGGCTACAGGCCTCCGACATTCAGTGGTGTCGAGGGCGAGGACGCCCGGGGTTTTCTTGACAGATGTCGGCCGCATGCTGCGCACCGCGGGTATTCTAGAGTCCAGGCGGTGTTTCATTCACCACTTTTCGCCCGCAGGTGAGCATTTCAGCGGCGGGAGGATTTCGAGAGGCGTAGGCCCGCCGGGCGCGTGCCCCTCACTTGCAGCGCTCCGCCCGTATTCTCGGAGAAGTTGTGCCTCGCTCCCGCAGAGAGGAGCCGCGACGCCGCTCCGAGTGGTTGAAGCAGGGAGATACGACGGTTAATCGCACGAGATGAGATTCACACAGCTGGTCCGTCATGCCACGTGGATGGTTCCTACGGACACAGAGAGGATTCGGAGATTTATCGATGGCCTAATTTATCCCATCCGCATATTGATGACCAGGGAGAGAGTTTCGGCAGCTACCTTTGAGGAGGTGGTTGATGCTGCCCGTCATATTGAGACGGATCGCCGCAGAGAGCGGGAGGAGAGAGTGGCTAAGAAGCCTCGTGGTACTGGCAGCTATAGTGGTGCTCCGTCTAGGGGCCAATTTCAACATAGCAGAGGTCGCTCTTTCAAGTCTCATCAGTCGGGACGTGCAGAGTCCAGTGGGGTTTCATCGAATCGTAGTCGGCAGGGCCATCAGGGTTATCAGGGTCAGCAGAGCCGTCAGCAGAGTCAGCCTGCACTGAGTGCTCTTCCAGCTCAGAGCTCTGCTCCTGCTTCCTCAGCACAGGATTCATCAGTAGCGAGGGGTCCTCAGCAGCCCCTTCTTCCATCTCCGGGCCGTTGTTTTGAGTGCGGTGATTTGGGCCATATCAGGAGAGAGTGTCCTCAGTGGCTTCGTAAGAGGTCACAGCGGAGGGATCAGCCTTCGTCTTCTACTCCTGTTTCTTCAGCGCCAGCACAGTCGGCTAGGATTGGTGGCCAGGTATCTAGAGGTCGGCCTAGAGGCGAGGATCGTACTGGTGGAGGCCAGGCTCGTTTCTATGCTCTTCCGGATAGGAAGGATGCTAGTGCTTCAGATGCGGTCATTTCAGGTATTATCTCAGTCTGCCACAAGGATGCTTCTATCTTATTTGATCCCGGATCCACCTATTCTTATGTCTCTACTTATTTTGCACATCATTTGGGTATGACCCGTGGTATTCTTGCTTTGCCCGTACACGTGTCTACCCTAGTAGGGGATACTGTTGTTGTGGATCAGGTATATCGATCCTGTATTATTACTATTAGGGGTCTGGAGACCCGAGTTGATTTATTACTACTGGGCATGGTAGATTTTGATGTAATTCTAGGCATGGATTGGCTATCTCCTTACCATGCGATTCTGGACTGTCATGCCAAGATAGTCACACTAGCTATTCCATGTAATCCAAGGATCGAGTGGTGTGGCTTGACTGATTATGTGTCCGACAGGGTGATTTCTTATATAAAAGCCCAACGAATGATTGGCAAGGGTTGTTTATCTTATTTGGCCTTCATTAGGAATGTTGAGGCTAAGACACCCAGTGTTGAGGCTAAGACACCCAGTCTTGATTCGGTCCCCATTGTGAGGGAGTTTCCGGATGTATTTCCAGCAGACCTGCCGGGCATGCCGCCTGACAAAGATATCGATTTTGGTATTGACTTGGTGCCGGGCACTCAGCCCATTTCTATTCCTCCCTATCGCATGGCACCAGCAGAGTTAAAAGAATTGAAAGAACAGCTTCAGGAACTCTTAGATAAGGGTTTCATTCGTCCGAGTGTGTCACCTTGGGGTGCACCCGTGTTGTTCGTGAAGAAGAAAGATGGCACAATGAGAATGTGCATTGATTACAGGCAGCTGAACAAGGTAACAATGAAGAATAAGTACCCATTACCTCGTATTGAGGACCTATTTGATCAGCTCCAGGGAGCTAGTGTATTTTCTAAGATTGATCTTCGATCGGGCTATCATCGGTTGAAGATCAGGGACTCGGATATTATGAAGACAGCGTTCAGGACGCGATATGGGCACTACGAGTTCCTGGTGATGTCTTTCGGGTTGACTAATGCCCCAGTTGCATTCATGCACTTGATGAATAGTGTATTTCGGCCGTACCTTGATTCTTTTGTAATTGTGTTTATCAATGATATTCTGGTGTATTCACGCAGCCAGGAGGAGCATGTACAGCACTTGACAGTGGTATTGTAGAGGTTGAGAGAAGAGAAGCTTTATGCAAAATTCACTAAGTGTGAGTTCTGGCTTGATACTGTCGGTTTTCTGGGACATGTAGTGTCCAATGATGGTATTCGGGTTGATCCACAGAAGGTCGAGGCAGTGCAGAATTGGCCCAAACCTTCCTCAGCTACAGAGATTCGGAGTTTTCTCGGCTTGGCAGGCTATTATCGCCGGTTTGTTTAGGATTTCTCATCTATTGCTTCACCGTTGACTAAGTTGACACAGAAGAATGTTCCATTTGTGTGGTCTGATGAATGTGAGGAGAGCTTCCAGAAGCTCAAGGAGGCTTTGACCACCGCTCCAGTACTTGTGTTACCATCAGCCTCAGGGTTATATACGGTGTATTGTGATGCTTCTAGAGTTGGACTCGGTTGTGTGTCGATGCAGGAGGGTAGAGTTATTGCATATGCTTCTCGTCAGCTAAAGCCCCACGAGAAGAACTACCCTGTTCATGATTTGGAGTTAGCTGCTATTGTTCATGCCTTGAAGATTTGGAGGCATTACCTATATGGTGTATCTTTTGATGTATATACAGACCACCGCAGACTTCAGCATTTGTTTAAGCAGAAAGATCTAAATTTGAGGCAGCGGAGATGGCTTGAATTGCTTAAAGACTATGATATTACTATCTTGTATCATCCCGGGAAAGCCAATGTAGTGGCTGATGCATTGAGCCGGAAGGCTATTAGTATGGGCAGTTTGGCGTATATTCCAGCTGGGGAGAGACCCCTAGCAGTTGATGTTCAGGCGTTAGCTAATCAGATGGTGAGGCTGGATATTTCTGAGCCCAGTCGGGTGATGGCTTGTGTAGTAGCTCGTTCTTCTTTATATGATCGTATTCGAGAGCGCCAGTATGATGATCCACACTTACTTGTCCTTAAGGACATAGTTCAACATGATGATGCCACAGATGTCACTATTGATAGTGATGGTGTATTGCGGATGCAGGGCCGGATATGCGTGCCCAATGTTGATGGCCTTCGTGAGTTGATATTGTAGGAGGCTCACAACTCGCGGTATTCTATTCATCCAGGAGCCGTGAAGATGTACAAGGATTTGAAGCAGCATTACTGGTGGAGAAAGATGAAGAAAGATATTGTGAGCCATGTGGCTCGGTGTCTAAACTGTCAGCAGGTCAAGTATGAGCATCAGAGACCCGGTGGTGTATTCCAGCGTATTGATATTCCGGAGTGGAAGTGGGAAAGAATAACTATGGACTTTGTTAGTGGACTCCCTCGGACAGCGAGGAAATTCAATTCAGTTTGGGTGGTGGTGGATAGGTTGACCAAGTTAGCTCACTTTATCCCAGTGTGTACTACTTATTCCTCAGAGCGGTTTGGCAGAGGTATTCATCCGTGAGATAGTGAGATTGCATGGAGTTCCCATTTCTATTATATCGGACAGAGGTACCCAGTTCACTTCTCAGTTCTGGAGGACATTTCAGCGAGAGTTGGGTTCACAGGTAGAGCTGAGCACAGCATTTCATCCACAGACGGATGGGCAGTCTGAGCGTACTATTCAGATATTAGAGGATATGTTGCGTGCTTGTGTCATTGATTTTGGTGGTTCATGGGCTGATTATTTTCCTTTGGCGGAGCTTGCATATAATAATAGCTATCAGTCCAGCATTCAGATGGCACCGTATGAAGCTTTATATGGGAGGCGGTGTAGGTCTCCAGTTGGTTGGTTCGAGCCCGGCGAGGCTAGGTTGTTGGGGACAGAGTTAGTCCAAGATGCCTTAGACAAGGTGAAGGTGATTCAGGAGAGACTACGCACAGCTCAGTCGCATCAGAAGAGTTATACGGACCGGAAGGTCCGAGATGTGTCTTATTCGATGGGTGAGAAGGTCTTGTCGAAGGTTTCGCCTATGACAGGGTGTTACGAGGTTTGGAAAGAAAGGTAAGTTGAGCCCCGGGTTTATCGGACCTTTTGAGGTACTTAGGAAAGTCGTGGAGGTGGCCTATATGCTTGCTTTCCCCACCCGCTTTGTCGGGAGTTCACCCGGTGTTCCATGTATCTATGCTCCGGAAGTATGTCTGAGACCCGTCTCATGTGTTGGACTTCAGCACGATACAGCTAGATGAGGATTTGACTTATGATGTGGAACCAGTAGCCATTTTGGGTCGACAGGTTCGTAAGCTGAGATCCAAGGACATAGCTTCAGTGAAAGTGCAGCGGAGAGGTCGTCCCGTGGAGGAAGCAACTTGGGAGACCGAGCAGGAGATGCGAAGCGGATATCCTCACTTGTTTGATGCTCCAGGAATGTTTCTTAACCCGCTCGCGGACGAGCGTTTGTTTAAGTTGGGGAGAATGTAACGACCCGGCCCGTCGTTACGGGAATTACCACCCCGTTACCTTTCATTTACATATATTATGCTTTTAAATCAGTATTAGAATATATCGGGTGAGTTAGGAGTGATTTGGATTGAAAATGAAACAAATAACATGTTTGAAGGAAGCTTGAATATGAAAAGTCAACCAAGAGTTGACTATTGATTTAGAGTGCTCGGAATCGGATTCTGATGATTCGACTAGTTCTGGGGGATCATTTATGAGTTAGGAGAACAATCGGAATTAAATTCGGAGGTCCGGTGTAGAAATAGGCTTGAATTGGCTAATGATGAATTTTGGCAAAATCCGAACAGTAGGTGAGATTTTGATCCGGGAGTCGGAATGGAATTCCGACAATATCAGTAGCTTCGTTTGGTGATTTTGGATGTGCTTGCAAAATTTCAGGTCATTCGAGCGTCGTTTGATCGGGTTTTTGATCGAATGTGTAATTCGGAAAGTTTTAAGAAATTTAGGCTTGAATCCGTGGGTAATTGGTGCTTTTGATGTTTAGGATGGTGTTTTTATGATTGGAACAAGTTCGAATAAGGAATTAGGATGTGTTGGTGTGTTTGAATGAGGTCCCGGGGGCCTCGGGGTGTTTTCGGATAGCCAAAACGAGGGAAAATATGGAAAATTGCAGAACTGGTGCACTGCTTCTGTTATTTTCGCTCCTGCGGAAATGGGAGCGCAGGAGCGACTCCGCAAGAGCGGACCACGAGGCGCAGAAGCGGAGTCGACCGCTGAAGCGGAGCCTGGTCCGCAGGGGCGGCTTCGCTGGTGCGAGAGGTCGATCGCAGAAGCGGTCTTGAGGCGTGACGGGGAAATCCGCAGAAGCGGATGTTTGATCGCATAGGCGAGTCCGCTGGAGCGGACTCTTGGTCGCAGAAGCGGATCATTCCGCAGAAGCGGACGAATTTCCGCAGAAGCGGATGCGCAGGGGCGGTCCGTGGATCGCAGGAGCGGAATTGGCTAAATGGGCCTGGGTTCGCAGAAGCGACCAGTTGGTCGCAGAAGCGGTTCCGCAGGGGCGAAAAATGGTCCGCAGAAGCGAAAATCGCAGTGAGTTAAGTGTATCAGAAGTTAGAAAATTTCAGAAACATTTCACACATTTGGGTCTCGGCTTTAGAGGCGATTTGGGCGATTTTGAAGAGAAACTCAAGGGAAATCATCATGTAAGCAACTATGGACTTAAACTATGATTAGTATTGGTATTATTATGCAATTATATCATGAAAATGGAAGAATTTGGGGTGATTCATGGAAGATTTAACCCTAGGCTTGAACTTTAGAAAATCAAGGTTTTGAATGAGCAAATGGAGTCCGAATTTGGTAAAATTGATATGCTTAGACTCGTATTGAGATGAGGGTTCCAAATGTTTGACTTTCGTAATTTTTCGAGAAGCGTACCGAAAGGTCGGGTTTTACCAACTTGGTGTATTTATGCGAATTTCATGTAAATTGTAATGGGTTATGATTCTTCGACCCGTATTTGATATAATTATTGTTATTTGACTAGATTCTACACACGAGGCAACGAATTTCAAAGGAAAAGGCATCGCGGACGAGTCTACGACCGGCTAGAGGTGAGTAGTTTGTGTATATGGTAGCCTGAGGGTTCGAAACCCCGGCTTAGCACATTGTGACGCTAGTAGGGCGTGGCTCGCACACCGTGGCAGGTGCGGGATTGATTTTGACTAGGGATTGAGACTTGGTCCATCCCGAATGTAAATAATATGCTATTAGTGTTGGAAATACACTGTATTTGATATATTTGTGGGCTGTAAGCCTTGTTTGGGGCCTTGTGCCGATCTGTAGCGTCCTTAGAGGACAATATTTATGTGATAGCTATAATTACGTAAATCACTGATCTCAGTCCTGGGATTTGAAATCACACTTTTGAAATGCTAAGTCACCGCTTTTGCAAATTTAATAAAGTTTAAGTATTTTTCATACATTATGAATTGAAAACTGGAATTAAGAAAAATGAACTGTTTTGTGACTTAATTGCTTATTGTGGACTGAGCATGGGATCGGGCTGCACGCCGCAGTGGTTGATATGAGGATCGGGCTGCACGCCGCAGCAGTATTGCGCTTGGGCTGTAGGAGCCCCTCCGGAGTCTGTACACACCCCCAGTGAGCGCCGTCGACGCTAAATTGGATCGGGCTACACGCCGTAGCGGTTATGTGCATTGCATTGCATCTGTATTTGTTGAATTACTCTGTGGTAGCTGTATTGTATTATTGCTGCTAGTTCGTAGGAGATTCGGACTGTAGTGTAGCTTCATATTGTGGTATTTTGTGGATTTCTTGCTGTCAGCTACTTATATATATTTGTTACTCACTGAGTACTTAGTACTCACCCCTACTCCCTGCACCTTTTGTGTGCAGACTCAGGTACACAGGAGCAGTAGACATGCATTTCCAGCGTTTGCAGTGTCATTTCGAGTTGCTGAGGTAGCTGCCTACGTTCGCAAAACCTAGCTTCTCCCCTCCTTTCCAGTTGTTATTTTGTATTTTGTATTCAGACTTGAGTATTTCTATATAGTACTCTCTATTCCTATTGGGTTTTGTTAGAGGCTCTAGACTTGTGACTCCGGATCTTTGGGAGTGTCAGTAGTTTGTTCATTTCTATTATTATCGGAGTTCTTAAACTCATATATTCTTCTTGGAATGTCCATTTGGGACTGATAGTCGTTGTGTTAAGTAATAGTTGGTCTGGCTGGCCTAGCTTAATTGTTGGGCGCCATCACGACCGCTAGGCAAGCCCGATCATATTATCCCTTAAAACAGCCAGTTATTAATCAAATTAAACTTAAACAGTAAATGATCATATCAAGTGATAAACGAAATGTAAAACATACAAAATACGGTCCCAACTATATCGTGGTGTCACGAGACTGAGCCTCTACAGAATAGCATCCTAATACAGCCAAGTCTAGGCAAATAGGAAATCAACAAGATTGATAAAGAAGGAGAAACAGGCTCTGCGGACGCTGGCAGCTACCTCGTAGTCTCCGCAAGAAGTAGATGTGAGCAGGCAACAACAATGTCTCAACCGCTCTCGGGTACCTGTGAATCTGCACAAAAAGTGCAGGGGAGTGGGGTGAGTATATTTCAACTCAGTGAGTAACAATAATAAATAATAACTGAAGGTAAGAACTCCTGTGCTATCACTTAGCAGTTCTAAGGCAACCCCCACAGGTACGTCATCACTATAGTAGTACCCTAATCTCCGATCCACGTTTATCTATACAAGATTCTACACTGATCCAACCCTCACTCGTACCCCTACGGTGTACGGACATCTCAATATATGGAGACATATACCTATGTCTATAATGTATAAATATTTAAGTAGATAGTAGGATATGATTAAGTATAATGCTGCGGCGTGCAGCCCGCTCCAATACATATACCGCTGTGGCGCGCAGCCCGCTCCATTTAACGTCGACATCGCTCACTGGGGGTGTATACGTACTTCGGAGGGGCTCCCTAGGCCCAAGCACTATGATGCTGCGGCGTGCAGCCCGATCCACACATGTATTACTTCGGCGTGCAGCCCGATCCAATATATATATGTATATATATTTATACTGTTGCGGCGCGCAGCCCAATCCTATAATATACACCAGCGCTCACTGAGAATGTGTGCAGACTCAGACTTCGAAGGGGCTCCTACAGCCCAAGCGCAATAATACTGCGGCGTGCAGTCCGTCCCACATGTATATTACATGTATATTACATGTATATTACTGCGGCGTGCAGTCCGATCCAATATATATATATATACTGCTGCGGCGTGCAGCCCGATCCAATATAGGTATATATATATAATACCTCATAATGGGTCCTCGACCCTATCCCAGTCAATATGTGCTTGGCCTCTCAGGCCCAATATAATATATCACAGTGGGTCCCGGACCCTGTCTCAGTCAATATAGACTTGGCCTTTCAGGCCCACTCAGCTAGAATAGGGAATTCCACCCTAGATAATCTCTCTCAATGTACACATCTAGTACGGGCTCATATTATGCTATACAGCTAGAGCTACGGCTGAGTGTATGTTTCCAACACGATATAAGGGTCACCTAGCTCTATAGGTTCCCTAATGCTCTACAGATCGGCACAATGCCCCAAACATGGCTATTAGCCCAATTGTACAGTTATAATCTCATTAGCAGTCATACAACAAAGTATTCTATTAGCCGGGAAGGACCAAGTCCAAGTCCCCAATCACAATGTCACCACACTCGTCTCAAGACGTGTGTCTCATCTCAACATAGCACTGTGAAGTGCTAGTACGGGGTTTCAAACCCTCAGTACATTATTTACTATCACCACTCACCTCGAACCGGTAGAAGCTTCAATCCTCCTTGCGCTTGCCTCACAAATCAATCTCCTCGGGTGCCAAATCTGCTCAAAATCATAGAGAATGCATCAATATATGCTAATTTCACGCAATTCATTCGAAATAACCCAAATTATATCAAAACCCGCAAGTTGTCAAAACCCGACTTTTGGTGCGCTTCTCGAAAAATTCTAAAAGTTACATATTCGGAACCCTCGTCTCAATACGAGTCTAGGCATATCAAATTTACCAAATTCGGACTCCATTTGCCCATTCAAAACCTTGATTTTCTAAAGTTCAAGCCTAGGGCTAAATCCCCCACAATTACCCCAAATTCCTCCATTTTCATGATATAATTACATAATATTATCAATACTAATCATAGTTTAAGTCCATAGTTGGTTACCTGATGATTTCCCTTGAGTTTCTCTTCAAAATCGCCCAAATCGCCTCCTTAAGCCGAGACCCAAATGTGTGAAATGTTTCTGAAATTTTCTAACTTCTGATACAATTAATTCACTGCGATTTTCGCTTCTGCGGACCATTTTCCGCCCCTGCGGAATCGCTTCTGCGACCAACTGGTCGTTTCTGCGAACCCAAGCCTATTTGGCCATTTCCGCTCCTACGATACACGGACCGCTCCTGCGGGTCCGCTCCTGCAGATAAATTTCCACATTTTCTCCCGTTTAGCCATCCGAAAACACCCCGAGGCCCCCGGGACCTCATCCAAACACACCAACACATCTTAATACCTTATTCGAACTTGCTCCAATCCTCAAGACACGTCTAACAACATCAAAACCCATAATTCGCATCGAATTCAAGCCTAAATTCCTAAAAACATTCCGAATTACACAATCAATCAAAAACCCGACTAAACGACCTCCGAATGACGTGAAATTTTGCAAGCACATCCAAAATCACTCTACGAAGCTACTGCAACTGTCGGAATTCCATTCCGACTCTCGGATCAAAATCTCACCTATCGATCGGATTTCGCCAAAAATTCAACCTTAGCCAATTCAAGCCTATTACTACACCGGGCCTCCAAATTCAATTCCGATCGCTCCCCTAAGTCACAAATCACCCCCGGAACTAACCGAATCATCAGAATCCGATTCCGAGCCCTCTAACCAAATAGTCAACTCCGGTTGACTTTCCTTATTCAAGTTTCTTTCAAAAAGGCTATATGCCTCATTTTCAATCCAATTTACTCCTAACTCACCCGATAGGCTCTAACACTGATATAAAAGCATGAATTATGTAATTACAACATAACGGGGTGGTAATTCCCATGACGACGGGCCGGGTCGTCACAAATTTCCACCCCATTAGTGGTTGTACACCAATATTTCATGTGTTATGTTATAACATTCAAGTTTCCAGTATTCAAATATCATGTCATGACATTAGTGTTTCAGTATTCAGATCTCTTGTTAGAACATTCAAGTCCACTACTTAGATATTCGTGTCAGCCCAGAACTCAGATATTCACGCCAGCTTAATACTCAGATATTGATGTGAGTACAATGATCAGATATTCACATAAGTTCAACCTATTCGTGCCAACTTAGTATTCAAATATCCATGCTAGTTCAGGATTTACGTATCCGTAATAGAATAGTATTCACGTATATGTTTCATATTATGTGTATTTTGATGCCCCGTGAGGCTTGTGTTATGCTATGTTATTTGGAGAAAATTTTAAGGTAACTAACCTTTTCATTCAGACCTTATATTACAATCTCCATGTCTTTCAGTGTTTAGTCAGTTTAGTATCCATTCAGTCAAGTACCTATTCAGTTCAGTATCTCATCAGTTTAGTAATCATGTATTCATTCACCTTAGTATGCAAGTGTTAATGAAAGTTCATGTTCCCACCAGATCCATTTAAGAGCGGAGTTAGCCGAAGATACATCCATGATAATCATTCGAGGACGAATGATCCCAAGGGGGAGATAGTGTAACACCCCATAAATTTGAATCAGTTGTGGATGCATTGAATGAGTATTCATGTTATGGTTATCAATTGTTTATGATAATAAGTGTACAAGGTAAATCATAAGTCATTTGGGGTCCAAGGAGAGGCCTAAGTCTAAGCCAAGTTGGACATTACATGATAGACTAAAAATATCAAATGAGTACGCACAAGACCACACTTATGACGAGCATATCAACATGTATATAAGTAGTTATGTGATGTACAACCTATCAAATTAAAGCTCAATGAATCTAATTTCCAATGCATCAAACCGATTGTCATTTAGAGGTATATACAGAAAGTTATGACTGTTTTTGTGTCCCTTCCGTTGCCAACGTCATGGGTAGTGCCGGGTGCTAGCCGTGGCGCCAGGAAATTTTGAGACACTAGAATCAGCGCAACAGGCAGCACCCCGCACCACATGTGGCGCCCAAGACACTATATACTCAATTCGAGCTTCATTTTCACCCATTTATCTTGGCCGAACTTTGGGGTCTTCTTTCACCCTCTCAAGAGTACCAACTCCTACCATCTTGAATGTAAGAAATTTAACTTGGTGTAAAATTCCATCATTCTTACACTAGTATTAATGAAATCTATTCATAAAACACATAGATCTTCAAGAAATTCCTTAGAAAACTCAAAAGAGGATTTTTCAATATTTCTTCCAATAGGTAATCCTACACCCTTAGACTTACATGTATGAAATTTATTATGGGTATATGAGTGTGAATTAAGTATTGGGACTCTTGGTTTGGTGATTAGAAACCATATGTTCTCAATTTGATTACACAACTATTATAGAGATTGGAAGATGTTTATTTAATGGAATTTTATTGGTTTCGTATGGATGGATGGTCATATATGTAATTTTAGAAGTTATAAATTGGTTAATAATGATGGTGAGATAAATTATTGAGTAATGGTGGTAATTAGATGAACTAATTATAAGGTGATAAGATATATAGATGTATGCCTACAAGGTTTTTGACAATATGCCTAAAAGGCTTAAGCTATGCAATTTGTTACTAATATTGGGTTTCATTGGATGTTGCTATTATAGATTGAAGGTTATTAGTGTTGTGGATCACTGTAGTATCACTAAGGGACGAAATTGAGGTATGTGAGGCTAACTCTCTATGTTTGGGAATGTTAATGATTCTCTCTACACTACGTTACTTTTATGATGTTACTAACTGCCTCAGAAATATAGTTAAACTTAGTTCCTTAAATATTTGTACAACTTCTATTCTCCATCTTCATAACTCGCTCATGACTTTCATTCTGAACGTTGTGAGCTCAGTGCATATTCAAAATAGACTTGGGTTTGATGACTCCGAGTCATATTAAGTTATGTAGACTACAAATATGTTTCAAATTTTTATTAGTATTTTTTCACTTTAACTTTATCATTCAAATAGTCAGCATATCAACATGTGTTAGTTTATCTTCCGCATTCAGTATGTTATAATATCACATGTTGATTCAGCCAGCCAGGTTGTTCCATGAGTCACATGTAGTCGGGCACCGGGTGTCGTGTTATGTTCAGGCCAAGGTTCGGGAGCGTGAAACGAGTAATATTGTCCATAAAAGTTATGAAATACTTCTTTCCACCACGAGATGGTATTGACTTCATATCGCAAATATCTGTGTGGATTAAATCTAAAGTATATGAATTCCTTTCAACTGACTTATAAGGATGTTTAACATATTTAGATTCCACACATATTTGGTATTTTGATTTGTCGCATTCATATTTAGCAATACTTCCAAATTAATCATTTTCTGCAAGGTTTTATAATTATTATGACCAAAACGTATATGCCATAATTCATCAGACTCAAATAAGTAAGATGAAGCTGAAATTTTATTATTATTTTCAACAACCATTACATTCAGCTTGAAAAGGCCCTCAGTGAGGTAGCATTTTCTTACAAACATTCCGTTCTTACTTATTACAATCTTATCAGAAACAAAAACACATTTAAAGCCATTCTTAACAAGAATTCCAGCAGAGACTAAATTCTTCCTAATCTCGGGAACATGAAGGACGTTGTTCAAAGTCACCACTTTGCCAGAAATCATTTTGAGAAATATCTTCCCACATCCCTTAATCTTGACCTTTGCAGCATTTCTCATAGAAAACGTCTCATTGGGTCCAACAGGAGCATAAGTAGCAAAATCTTGTCTAACTACACAAATATGGCGAGTGGTTCCAAAATCAATCTACCACTCTTTAGGATTGCCCACCAAGTTGCATTCGGACAGCACGACACACAAGTCATAAACATCACCATGCTTATCAACCATGCTTGCTTGACCTTCTTCTTGTCTTTCTTCGGAGCACGACACTCCATATATTTGTGTCCGGCTTTTCCACATATATAGCAATTTCCACTGAATTGCTTCATGCTTAGGTTGTATTTCAGTCCAGAAGCCTTCTACCTCTTTTTGTTCTCTTCAATAATACCTTCTCCCATTATTGTTGAGTTTGCATGATCTCTCTTGTCAGCATCTTTATTGTCCTCTTCGTTTCTCGATCGAACAATGAGATCTTCAAGGGACATCTCCTTACGTTTGTGTTTCAAATAATTTTTTAAGTTCTTCCATAATGTAGGCAACTTCTAAATCATCGCTGCTACTTGGAATGCTTCATTGAGGACAAGACATTCAATGAAAATTTTATTAGTAAACATAATAAAATTAATACTAGTAACACTAGTATTAATTCTACTTATACCTTGCAGGGAGATTGTGCAGAATCACTTGTCATTCCTGGACTTGTGTAATAACAGGCTTCTATCTACCATTTTGTAGTCCAGAAACTATGCAGCAACGAACTTTTTCGACACGACATCTTCAGTTTGTATTTCTTTTCAAGAGCAGTCCACAATTTCTTTGATGTCTCCACGCCACTGTAGACATTATATAGATCGTCCTCCAATCCGCTAAGAACCTAATTCTTGCACAAAAAATCTGAATCCTTCCACACCTTAATCACGATAAAGCGTTCATTCTTTGGAGTTTCTTGGGGCAAGAAGAACATCTTCCTTGATGAACTTCTAGAGACTTAACGTAGTCAAGTAGAAGAACATCTTTTGCTGCCAATGCTTAAAATCTAACCCGAAAATTTTTTCGGGTTTCTCCGTTGGTGTTCGGCTTGTTGATGCATTGGCAGTAACTATTTGAACCACTTGGTTCACATTATCATTAATCATTTATGTAAAAGAATGACACAAACAAACATTAAAATTACTTAGATTTTAATCTCCAACGAAGTAGAAAACCACAAAGATTTTAATCTCCAGAATACTGAATAAACACAAATACATAATATAAATTAAATTCCTTAAGCTTGTTAGTAATCTGTATTTGTAAAATAATTTTGAAAAATATAAATTAATATAAATCGAAATGAAAAATAGAAACGGAATTTTAATCCGAGCCCACTGAATTCGCAATATTTCCTTAAGGAATTTAATCCCCTCCTAGTACCAAAGGTTGTGGATTATTTTCTCCCAAGATAGAACGAATTACACACTGGTGTAGTGGTACTTAAAACCCTAGTGTTTCAGCGAACACAATGTGCGGTAGCAAATCACACTTGTTGTTGTTTTGTTTGATGTTAAAAGTATGTAGAAGGAGGAGAAACTCAGTAATCGTATGAAAATTCTGGCAGAATAAACTTGCATTTATAGCCAAAGTTGGACTGAAATCTGAAGAGGTGAAACTCTTCAAATTGGCTGTTTATGCCAAATCGTCATACCATAAATGCCATAACATAAATGGCTATTTACTCAACAATAAAGAGGAAAAATTAAAGAGGGTGATTTAATTTTTAATCAGTTACACAACTGAAAAACGGATTGGATTTAATATTAATATTTGTTTTAACATTAATATTCTATTATTAATAACATTTCTGTTAATATTTTACTATTAACAAATAAATTTGGTCCAAAAATTAATCAATCAATTGACCAAACCCAAAGCGGAAGCCGAGCAAGCAACGTCGACGACGGCGGGAGGCTTGCCTTCTTCTCAACTCTTTAAGAGCTAGAATGAGATTAATTTCTTACATACCCATAAAAATTAATTATGTTTTCTTGGGATTCGTTCCCTTAGCATATTTTGACATTGTGATTATGTTTTTGGATAGATTCAACGCGAATTGAGGCCGATTCGAGGAGCAAAGGCATCACGGGATAAGGTTTGGACCGGATTGAGGTGAGTAATAATTTTAAATATTATCCTGAGGGTATGAAACCCCGGATTGCACATCGTGGTGCTATATTGAGGTGACGCACACCCTAGATGACGAGTGTAGGGTTGGACACCATTCGAGATTGTGACTTAGTCCATCCCGAATAATTGTTTTACCGCGTATTCGAGTGAAAACTATTTGTTTTCATCATGTTTTGGGCTGAATGTCATATTTGGGCCTCCTACCAACTATTTGAACTCACTTGGGATTTTACTGATACTTCCTTACTGTTTTAACTTTATACTTATACTCAGTCATGTTATATAGTACTTTTTTTCATAAATCAGCCATGTTTACTCTATTTTAATACATTAAATGATATTTTAAATGATGATTGGGCTGGGCATCATGTTTTACTGTTGCCCGAGTAACTTATGAGATTCTGACTGAGTAAGGCCGAGGGCCTTTGATGTAAAGATACATTGATTATGATTATGGGGCCGAGAACCTGAGGTTGCCCTTCACGAGGTGGATTGTTGATATGAGGTTGGGGGCCTATGTGATTATACTACGAGATGGCTTGATATTGCGTTTGGACCAAGCGGCCTATCTAAGAGTCTGCACACCCCTAGTGAGCACAGGTACCCATTGTGATTTGAGATATAGCCCGAGGGGCTGGTAGTGTTCTATGATATTGCCCGATTGGTGGATTTGTGTTGACATTGTGTCCGATGGGCGGTTCTTTATGTGTTTATCTTTCCTAGTTGTCGGTCATTTACTTGTTTAATTGTTAAAAAGGCATTTTAAAGAAGTTTAAACTAAACTAAAGTGACTTCACATATTTCCACTGTTTCATTATTTTTATTGCCTTTTTGTAGCATGTTGGTGTGCCTACGTGGTTTCGTATTACTCAAACTGTATTTATTATTATTACTCACTGAGTTGGAGTACTCACTTTACTCCCTGCATCACGTGTGCAGATTCAAGCCTACAGGTCCTGCTTGCGAGGGTTGAGAGCTCCCAACAAATTTTGGAGTTCACGAGGTAGCTGCTCGCGTTCGCAACCCCGTGCTTCTCCCCTTATCTAATTTCTTTTCTCTTGTTAGTGAATCTGTATTAGCTGTGTAGACTCCTCAGATTTGTGGTATATTGATAGATGCTCATGACTAGTGACACCCCGATGTCGGGCTGTATTAGCTTTAACTCCGCAAATTGTACTGTTCAGTGCTTATTTTGGGATTTTATCATGTTAAAGACTTATTCTATTATTTTAATTGGTTAAAAATAAAGTGGAAATGTGTCGCTGGCCTTATCTTCACGAGAGACGCCATCACGAGAGGGTCCGTGTTTAGGGTCGTGACTCATATATAGTGTGTATTGCTTGGAAAAGGGTACATATTCAGGTAGTTATTGAACAACATCACTTCTAATATATGTGAGGGGTCAATACGGAGGATTTAAAGGTGGGAATATGATTAACGAAGTCTAGTATGCGATCTTAGTATGCGGTGCACTAGTGCCAGCTAGCGTAATTCGGAAGAATACGTCTAGTAAATTGTGGTAGTTGCTCAAAAGAGAATTACAACATCTGTAGTACTCACGACTAATACAGAATACTTAGGCGAAATTATAGAAGACACAATGGGAAGGATTCCGACAATTGGAAAAATCATAAATCTAAACCTCTATAATCTTGTATATAATCATTATCCTTGTTAATTGATAGTTTTACTGCTTTTGGTTTGTTAATTAATTTGATAAAAATAAACATTATAATCTTTATAATTAGAAAATTGTTTAGATTTGTATTTCTTAGTGATATTGGACAATTATAGCTAAATCTTAGTTCTCCGTGGGATTCAACTCCGTTATAAATCTGATTATATTTGCAATGATCGTTTGATCCTTTTTATAAAACACAGTTAGGCGTGATCATTGCTAAATATATAAATTTTTATTTCAAAAATACAAAATTCTTCCCTAATGTATTGTAATTGTACCAATTCAGGGACTTAATTTCTCCCTTTACTCAAATTCAGCCCATTTTCTTCGCACCTCTTTTTTGTAGCGTATTTATTTACCAATTGTTGCGACTTAAAGAATGGGACTCAATTTCTCCCTCTTTTTCCACCTAGATTTTCGCCAACTCCTTAAATACTTTTTTGTTCATTTATTTGAATAACACATGAAATGTCCTGCCTTTTGGACAGTTACGTGAAAAGCCCCTCAAAAGACATATCTGACTAGCACATGAGATGTAACATTCTTTTTGGTATCAAATAAACCATTAAAATTTTCCCACCTTTATAATTTCAAAATCGAAAAATATAACGTAGTGTATTTTATTATTAATTATATCATTTATCAGCGGTAGAAGAAATGTCTATATATATTTTGTGGGGCGATTTTTTTGTCTATATAAATTGTAGTGCTACTCATAACTACAAATAATTCAACTAATTTCGTGTCCCTTGCCATTTTGTGAAGTATTTGTGTACAATCAGTATAGTCTAACCTGTTTTAAAAGGCGGTTAGATGCGCATATAAGCTCCGCTATACGCGGAGTTTAGGAAATGGCCGAATCATAAGGGTCCATTGTACACAATCTTATTTTGTATTTTTGCAAGAGGCTGTTTCCACGGCTCGAACTCGTGACCTCCTGATCACGTGACAACAACTTTACTAGTTACGCCAAAGCTCCCATTCCTAGTCTAACCAGTTTCTGGCTGAAAGATAAGGTAAGATCAATAATAGAATAACTCCAATGAGGTCTGGCCTTTTTTTATTTTGGTAATGCGGGAGCTTATTGCATCATATTGTCATTTTTAGTTTAGACTAAACAACTTATAATATTAAGTTATTATCATTTGCCTATCTTCTTGAGAGGATCACTATATAAATATGTACTATAGTAGCATTATATCCTCAAGAATCACTTCAAAAATATGGTCAGCTTTTGCCTTCAACTAGTATTTTCGATAGCAGCAAATCTCCTATATGTCGTAGCAGCTCGCAATCACCCTACCACTAGCTTGTCTCCATCGTTGCCACTACCATCCAGTATACCACCTCCGCCATCACCATCACCACCTCCTCGTGTTCGTAAGCTATTGTCTTTGACACCATCAATATTATTATTATCTTCCTCGTCACCACCTTTATATCCGTTATATCTGTCACCACAACTTTCACACGTACCCGAACTTTTATCATCACGATCGTTGATTATTCGTCTACGTTCCTCGTGTCTCTTGAAACTACCTTCATATGATTTTGAAATTTCTTTGTTGCAATACTTGATGGTAAAGTTATTTCTTGTCAAACTTTTGTTACTTTTTGTAGCTATAATTGATGTATGTGATGGATTTGAGTAGGATGCTCCTTTTTTCTCTTCATTAAGTTTGGATCTTCTAGAAATGTCCCAAAAAAGTTATAACTTACGAATCTCTAGTCATTAATTATATACTTATCAAAACTAGCCAAGCACATATAAAAATTGAAAATCCAAAGAAATAAGGTTCTTTCTCTCCAAGAATTACACACGAAGATCTTCTTCCAAAAGCTTGATTAGCAACAATAGATGCAAGACCCAAGGGAAATTTCACGGATGAAGTAACAAATAAGGTGATGAAATACAAAAAATATATGCATACAAGATTCCAAAATTTAAGCAAAAAAAGATTATTTTTTTCTATGGGTATGGTTGAGATTCATTGAACACATATAGATGTGTCAATATACAAACTTGAGAAAGATTGGAGGTGATTTCGACTAATTTGGTATCAAAATTAGTAGTTAAAATCGAATTCAAAAAATTCTTCTGCGGCACATGTATCATGTATCTCACACGCGGGTATGGATATATGTGTGATACACATTTGATATAAATATGATACATATGTGATACATCAGCGATACTACACCTATCATTTTTTCATGGTCATCTTCTACTTTGAATAGGGCCGACCCAGTTCAATACCCACTTCGTGGGTGTCTGAGGAAGGGAATACTCTAGGCAGCCTTCCCCCTGCTTTGCAGGGAGGCTGATTCGAACCTGCGACCTGACACACCACGGCAAGCAAGCTTACTTTGAATGTTCAATTCAAACCATCTCAAAACTCCACCAAATCATCCAAAAAGTGAGATTCAATCTCCTTAAGATGTACCCAATCTATTCTAATAACACCCGCTCAAAAGAAATTAAAAACTTGACCTTTTTTGGCTACAAATAGCTATTTGACTAACATTAGTAATATTTTATGAATTGACTAATTTTTGTACTAAACTACTTATAAATGGACATAGTTGGTATTTTCCCTCAAGTTAATAATAAGATTTTCTTTTTGGGAAATGACAAGTGTATAGCGCTATCAAAATAACCGAGACATGTATATTTTTCTATATATACATATTTCTATATGTTATATACAAAAAATAAATACAAATTATATATTTTTGCGGCTACTAGATATAAATAATTTTGGTCGTGGGCTAAAAGTGATATTTGCCATTTTCTTTTCTTTTGGTGAAATAAAGGCCTAAAATATGAATTTTCTGAACCTCTGCAGCCTTTCATGGCACTTGATGCATAAACACTTGCGCAGTTCTAGCTATATGTGTAGAAATATTAAAACACATTTAAAATAGGATTTATCATAAAGAAAAGATTTTTTTTACAATCTTCTTCTACTGAAGCAAAATTAAGAACTAACCATTGGTTACTAAAAATATGTAAAATTATATAATATAGCAGTGGTATCCCAGCTTCAGCTAATACTTGTCAAATAAATTATACAACAATTGTATAACTTTTCACATATAACAACAACAACAATATAGCTAGTGTAATCCCAGAAGTGGGATCCGGGAAGGTATCGTACACACAGACCTTACTCTTATCCTGCCTGCAGAGATAGATAGGTTGTTTCCGAAGTAAGATACATTTGGATAATTTTATAAACTACTAAATTTAATCTAAACATATTGCTGACATTTTCATAAGCCAAATCATGAACAGCAAATCAAAAGAAAAAAGTGAGAAAGTTAGTGCCACCAAAGAATCAATGAATTTTGATCTTCAAAAGTTTCTTGTAAAAATTCCAGCCCTTCTTAGTCCTCCCCTCTAATTTGCATGCTCAAATTACCCCTATATAAACCAGTTAAACCATCTTAAATTTCATCATATCATCATGCTGGTAGTAGATTTTCCTCCAATGTATTTCGCGGAGGTACTTTAGGAGCAATAGATTTTTCTGACTTAGAAAAGACAATGAGAATCTGCATCAAGACTAGGACGAAGACCAAGAAAACTGCACAGAATACAACTCCTCCCCAAGAGAATGGACACCATTCGAAAAATTTTATAGCGCTGAAGAAAAGGAAACATGACCAACAGATAACAACCTGCATATCAACAAGATAATGTAGTTGTTGTTAAACAGAAGAACAGAATGGAAGTGACAGGCTGTGGCTATTTTATAAATTTGCTCTTTCCTCACCAATAAGGACTTTTTTGGTCTTCCGATATCTTGACATTCATGATCACCAAATGTACCCGTAACAAGATGTCGTTCCAACAAAGTATCCTATCGCCAGTGAAAAAGAGCATCAATGGGTATATAATAATTAACATGAGTAAGTGAAAGCTAAGAAGGAGAGCCTTGGGGTAACTGGTAAAGTTGTTGTCATCTGACCAGGAAATCACCGGTCACCGGGCTGCCCTTTTTTAAGCGAACGCTAAGTACTTTTTGACTAATTTACATGCTATACAATTTAAAAAGATTAGCTTGAGATTATTTTCTCTGTAGAAAGTTTATCTTTTTTGTATCAGATTCTGCAATGAATAAACTAGGCATCATTGAATCGAATTCTACCTTTACAACAAAAGCATCTTTGCACCATTGCGCAATGCCACTCTCATCTTCTGGTAATTCCTGCATCAAACGCCGTTCAACACGCACATGGACCTACAAAGAAACAAGTCATATAAAATATCAAAATCTTCATGAGCTCCAGGAACTAAGTCACATATCCACAAACTGCAATTTATAGAAAATTTTGTTATTCTCAGAAACAACAGCATAACTGCACCCTCAGTTTATTCAAGCACCATTTGCCTCAAGTGCGAACAAGAAACATTGAACATGAAAAAAGGGAATGTCAATGAAGAGAGATACAGCAAGGTAAGTGGACAATATAAACTATTCTAATCAATGTAGGCTAAAAAATTACTGATGAAAGGAACAATTCCAAACTAATTAGTAAATTAAAACACAACTTGGACAGGTGCCAAATGTGCAAATCGATGCACATAATGTGCATCTTTGAAGTCTCAAGCATATAGTTTAGAAAAAAAATTCTCGACTGATATAGTGTACAGTAATGTGTATACACCAAAAATATCAGTTTCCAAAAGTATTCAAGTATGTATGTAGGTATTAGCTTACCACAGAAGAACATCCTCTAAGCATTCTTAGCAATGTCGGTCGAGGCTTATCTTTAGGAATTGCAAATGTTATATTATAAATTGCTGGAACAAAAGAACGCAAATGGCTTACTGCTGCAACAAAACCCTGAAGAAGAGAATGCGAGCAGATGAATATCTATGGAAAATTTCTCTTGATCATATACATAAAAAAAAATACATGTAAACAATGTTGTCAGTGTTACGAATCATTCCTCTTTAGTTTTAATCTAGGATGAAAAAATGTTAATGTCACCAAATTAAAATAAGAAAGATATTACAAAAGATTACATCACCTTGGTTCGAGGAATCAAAACATTCCTTGGGATAGGTAACCCTGCAGAAGTAGCATATTCTTGGGCTGCTAAAAGCTTTGTGTGCGTAAAGCGAGTTCCTTCTACAAAAACAGCCAACCAAAAAGGTTGGTGGAAATCATTTAGCTGTTGGAATCCTGACTGCAGTGGAAGACCGAAAGAAGAAATAAATGCAACAAACAAAAGTAGAAGATTACAATACAAACTGATAAAGTTTCGATAATAGTACCTTCAAGGTGTTTTCATCCTTGGCCCAGCTTCTCTCGAGACTGATATAACCAGAAAACCACATTGACCATCCCAAAACCTGAAAAGCAAAAATATTTCCTTTACCATTATATTGAGCTTATGAAGATGGATTAATGCATTCTTCTGCCAACTAGCAGCATTTTTCCCCCTATTCCAATAGCACAATGATGAGTTGATTGTATATCAACTCATGAGGTCATTTTATTAGAGATCCGTCAGAAATATGTCTCTTTGATATCATACACTTCCAACTAAAATGTTTGAAATAGCAAAAAATGGTCTAATGTTTCTGGATATCTGATGCTGAACTGTTTAACCAAAGACTATAAACTTTAAAATTACAAAAAAAATATAACTTGCTTTCAGTTGCAAATCCAACTTAACAACAACTAGCACCAAAAAGCAGTAAATAATTCTGAAGCTGTCAGAAACTTACAGGAAGATATGATAAAGATTTCTTTGCTAAAGCAATTGTGCTACCGAGGCAACCTACTCTCTGTAAGTAACCATAAAGAAAAATATCAAAAAGCAGATCCTGTTGCAGTTCTGCTGCAATAGGGAATAAGAATAGGTTGTCTTCCCAAAAGAGCACATAAGAATAAAATCAAGAGATTATAGCGCTACATTGATACCCATGCTTAGATCGAAAAATCAATCTCCCAATCTATTAAATTATCATTTGCATTGCATCTATCAAAATTCTCCATCTTTACAACTTTGGTTTATTCATTTTTCAACTTTTTATTCTATAGTAACACTATTCTAAAAGATCAATGAGTTGCTCTTGAGCAATGACAACAGCATGAGTATTCATCCCACCACATTGTCCGAGAAGCAAGCAAACCAGAATAACGATATGAAAATGATACAATGTTTCCTAATAAGCAATCCTTGCCATATTATCATTTATCTCACACATATTTCTTTTCCTTCCATGATAATTCCAAAAAAAAAAGAACCATTTATGCTTCTCAACAGCAAGTGGAATATCTTTATTTTTTAAAATGGTTCTGAGTTATGGTCTTTGTTAATGTGTACTAAACCGCCAAGCTGGCCCTTCTTGAGTTCTCAGTCAAATAACTATAGGGATGATTCAAAGTTTTTGAAGGTAAAGAGAGAAAATGACATGCCAAGGTTTTCTTAAGTTAAGAAATGGATGCTTCTAGAAATAGAGAGAATTTCGATGCTTCAAGAAAGAGAAAATTTTAAGTTGAAGTAGACAAGCACCTGAGCTATAACCCATCCGACTAGCCAGTCAATGTCACTTCTATGGTTGGAGATTACTAGTGCATTCTCTTTTCCTGAAATCGGTTACTATCAATGAATCAATAAAACTTACACAGCAAAAAGAAAGATATAGACAACCTTCGCAAAAGAATTCAGGTAACAAATTGACACAGTTTTCTTACCCATCAAATCATAAGTTTCTTCATCTGTGTATAACTCGACCTAGCAGGAAGCACAAAATACTACATCATTAGTCTTAAAACACAATAGAAATCAATATGATAGAATGTTTCTAACGCATTTTTTCTCACCTAATTAAAAAATTCTTCTTCAAGAAAACTAACTTAATTTTGTATTCCACATGCATAAATAAAAAGGCACAATGCCTGCTGCCACATGCATGGTCAAAGTCACGGAATAGTACTTAGAGAAATGGGATGAAACTCTTCTTTACTTCCTACAACAGACCATCATATAGTCCTTTTTATCGAATGAAAAAGATTGGATCACATTTTTCTGGAGCTCTTAAAGAAAGCAGGAGTTTAAAATGCTAAATCGATACCTATGGATATGTTATTACAGATGTGGAAAATACGCTATCACATTTATGTAGAAGCACAATTAAGTTATCATCAGGAACATTTTGATTCTCAATTCCAGTAACTTATTTGGAAAAAAAAACAAAAGCAGTAATTCCAGTTATGACATCTAGCACAAATGCAAACAGTTAGAAATGCATATATATAAACAATCATATTTAGTACTAATAGTCTTCAAACACCTTAACATTTGCCCACCAGTCGAAAAGCCATATGAGTTCCAACCATAACAATTCTGTAACTTCTTTATTGATCCTTCTGTATATGTTTTTCGAACAGGGTCGAACTAGAATGAAGAGAAGTGCCTGAAAATAAAAAGCATCAAAATATCTGCTGAATGTACAACTATCAAAAAGTGTGATCAAGCCAGAAAAGGACTACTTCAATCCAACAAAAAGTTAAGCTAACATCATATGCAATGTCTCTAATTGTTATTCTACATTCAAAGCTTATTTGATGCTCATGACTTTTAGAGCGGCAAAATGAGGGAATAAATATTAATCCAAACTAACATGAATCTCAATGACATTGATCAAGAATTGACAAGTGGTAAGGTAAGTAAATATAGAATACATGTAATCCTACATAAAGATAAAAAAACTGAAGCGTAGTTATTGTTGTTGTTGTTGTTATGCCAATATCTTAAAAACACCACAAAATAAAATAACAAGCTGACAATTATTGTGGATGAAAGACGTATCGTCGCCAAATTACGTTAACATGCTATAGATCGCGATATCAAGGATTTTCCTCATAAGAATACGCCTAACTACACCCTCCATCCCAAACACCGTTCTGAGCACAATTTTTAGTTAATTACATTCATTGGTTACACTGATTTTCTAAAACTACATAAATAGCATAGCAAACTGCAAAGGCACTTAGCAAACTTATATAAATTTAAATTAAAAACTATAGGAAACAGGTGGTCAAATTATCGAAGAAAATGTACAACTTATATATACAGATAGTAAATCAAAAATTGAGCAACTAATCATAAATCAAAAAATCAAAAATCCATTTAACATTGTGAACAATAAGGTCTTTGGTTCAACTCTGGGCGGGGACAAAAATCACTAGGTGATTCTTCCCATATGCCGAACACCCAGTGAATAGTCGAGGTGAGCGCAAGTAGTGGCGAATGCAGAATTTAAGCTCTATGGGTTCAACCCCGAAGGTTTTTTGCCAAGAACCTATTATATTTTTAAATTGGGTTCAAACATACTATTTATTATAATTTAGTAGTATTGGGTTCAGTTGAACGGCGTGTTACCACTCCACGTCCGCCCCTGAGTGCAAGCAGGCACCGCTACCACCGTTATAAGAACCCATTAAATAATGAGAACCATAAGGTCTTAGGTTCACATCTCAATGGAGATAAAAATCCACTAGATGATTCTTCCCATCTGCGGGACACCTAGTAAAAAGTTAGGTGCACGCAAGCGGCGCCCAATATCACCGTCATACAAAATCCATTGAACTAATGTCGACATGAAAGGGACAACAACAACAACAACAACCCAGTATAATCCCACTTAGTGGGGTCTGGGGAGGGTAGTGTGTACGCAGACCTTACCCCTACCCTGGGGTAGAGAGGCTGTTTCCAAATAGACCCCCGGCATCCTTCCCTCCAAGAACTTCCCACCTTGCTCTTGGGGAGACTCGAACTCACAACCTCTCGGATGGAAGTGGGGGTCGACATGAAAGGGACAATTCTTTAATAATGTTGAAGCCATAACATGCACAAACAACCCAAAAATGCAAAACGCGACGTGGGATCTAATCCAAAAACTTATTACCCCCCCCCCCCCCGAAAAAAAAACATGGTTACAACAATAAGGATAAAAAATAGGGGTACCTGAATGAAGTTGATAATGAGCCCAGATAAAAGGAAGAGAAGACCAATAGGAAGAATAATGGCGGCTGCGATTGCCATCAATCAAAGAATAATATTGGATATAGAGATTGAAGAAATGGGAAACAAGTTGGGGTGGTGAAACAAAGATGTGTAGTTGGCAATCTGACCGTTTGTACGAATGAATTA